>JAWWLR010000155.1:55136347-55155410 GCA_035041075.1 Acraspis erinacei | reverse complement strand
AGCATCATTCAAAATTCATACATAAAACCTCATAACCCAAATAATATGTAATAGAATAATTTCGTCTGGAGAACAGGCTCGAACAAGTTTTCTGTCCTCCAATCTTTTTGCAAAATTATCAAAGAATTTTTCAAATTACTTCGGAAAAGATTCACGCACTCGACCCGAAAATTCGTACAAAGGATATCAACAATAAAGGGACAACAATATAGTTAGCCAGTGAAAACAAAAGTACATCGCAATATAGCATCCATTTAAAATGTAGTTGACGCAACACGTGCTCTCTTCTTACATATGGGAAAGGTTTAAAAGTCTCAGGAAAACTTACCTTGCGATGTAAAACTGCATGCCGTTCAGCGACGCATATTTTTCCGAAAATCGAGGTGACATCCGTTGTTGTCGCGAATTTTTCGCGACTTCGTCTTCGCACAAGTGTTGCAAAATGGCCTGACACCCTTGAGAAACTGTGAGAAAAAGAGACGATCGGCAATTGAGCCGTTTTGCCTTCTACCTAAATGTCTCGACTATGGAAAAGTTCCCGATTAATTAATAATTATCAGTCCTCGTACAATCATTGCCACTGACTTGGACACCAACAATTTGTTTATAAAAATGACCTGCCGAATCTGACAATTCAGGAGATAAAAAATCACAATCATAAAATGGCGACTTCGTTGACCGTTGGCCGTACACCGAGCCGGTGCTGCTATCTTGCGAAAATGCAAAGAAGAAGAGATGGTAAAGAAATTCTAATCGACTGCCAAATAATAGCAGTTCTTAATCCACCTGCCAATCAGAAAAAAACTTTTAAAATATTTAAAAACATGCATTTTCATTGGAGAATCAGATAAAATCTATGTAGTGATTGGCTTAAGAAGCATGTTCGTCGAATTTCGCGCCAAAATTTTTTGACATCTACGGATCTTCTTGCGCACAGCCGCTCAATATATATTGTTTTTGGTTCGGGTTCGGGAAGTTGTTTTGTTTTTTATAGACGGAATTCCATGTTTTATATATCATTTGTTTGAATTGGTGGCTTCATCATGAGGTTCAAGTGCAGGATGATTGATATGGCAGCGATGCGAGACTTTACTAGTAAGTTTTCTTTGGAAATAGGATTCCTAACCTATAAGGAATTTGTAATTATTTTAAGAAGTAACTTGGAACGTAACTTAGTCACAATTTCTTCAGTAACTTGTAGATTTAATATTAGTTACTTTGAAGTTACATGTATGCTTTGAGTTTTTTTGTATATATCCTATTAAGAGAGATTTATGTGTCAGTATTAAGTAGAAACTGATTCTCTTTTGTTCGAGGGTTTGTCTATTTTGTTAAAAATTCGTATTTTTTGGTTGCATTAAATTGTGCTTGCGTTTTCAAACTAAAATATTTTTTGATTGATATAATATAAAATATTATATTCTTTTGTTGAAAATTTATATTTTCGGTTTGATAAAGCTTAAAATTCAACAATTTAGTGGAACTTTTTTTCTTGGTTCAAAATTCGGCTTTTTCGTTTCAAAATTTATCTCTTCTGGTAAAAAAGGTTTATTGAAGATTCCTCTTTTTCGGTTGAATTCAATTGTGAGTGATATAAAATTTAAATCTTTCTTGGTTGAAATAACATCAGCTATTACATTATTTGTTAAGAATTAATTTATTTTGATTACAAATTCATGTATTTTGTTATAAACTGAACCATCTTGGTAGAAAGCTCAACTAATTGGTTGAAAAATAATTTTTTTTTAATTCGTATTCTCAAATTGAAAATTACAGTTTTTCGTTGAAAAGTGTTGTTTTTGGTTTGAAAATTTATCTCCTATGATAAAATAATTATGTGCACCGTTCTGCAATATTGTTTAAAATTCCTCTTTTCTGGTTGAATATTTAACTACTTGGTTGAAAGTTGAGCTACTTTAAAAAAAATTGAGTTGTTTGGTTGAAGATTCATTTAGTTGAAAATTATCTTTTTAGTTCGAAATTTAACTCTCTTTTTTTAAATAAACTTTTTTGTTGAAAATTATTATTTTTGTATCAGAATTCGACCATTTGATAATTTTTATGTATTTTGTTAAAAATTTAACTATTTCGGTCAAAAGTTCAACTATTTGATTGAAAAGTAACTTTTTTGTTGACAACTTATGCTTTTGTCTTAAAAATTCAACTCTTTTGTTAAAAATTTTATGGCCGGAAATTGGTCTTTTTCGTTTTATAATGGTAGGAAATTCGACTATTTGTTTTTAAAATTAAGTTTTTTGTTGAAAATTAATATTTTTGGTATGAAAGTTTAACTCTTTTGTTCAAAAGTGTTTTTTGGGCTTGATATTTATTTTCTCATGGTAAAAAATGTCATTTTTTGTTTGATAAAAATATAACTGTTTGATGACAAAATGTGGTCAAAAAATCTTTCCTGGTCTGAAATTTAACTATTCTGTTGGAAATTCATCTTTTTGGATGAAAATCCAACTATTTTGTCCAAATTAATCTATTTTGTTGAAAAAGGCAATATTTTTACTTGAAATGAGGAATTTAAAGAATACTAAATTAAATCATAAGAAAGGGGTTTTGTCTGAAATTGGAAGCATTTTAGGCCATGACACTTAAAATTCTTACCTGAATTTCAGAATGAAGTCTCAAATCTAGATAAACTTTATTGAATTTAATCAAACAGAAAATCATTGCGAATCACGAGAAAATGGCTTTTGTTCATTAATTTGTTTCACAAATTATTTAAAAATTCTCTTCGTATTTTAACCTACTGGAAATTAGTTATTATGCTGACTTAAACTATCTGAAAAGTTAGGAAAAAAATATTGTTTACTTTGTTGTTCAATTAAAAAGCTTTGTTTGGTCAAAGTGAATTTTCTGTACAGACTTTTTTCCACAAAAAGTGCTTTTGGTCAGACTGTGCACTAGACAAAGAACACACGAAAAGCCAGTAGAAACGAAATAGCTTAAGCAGGGTGTCCAGCGGCCTTGAAAACGTGGAATTCTCCTTGAATTTTTCTCTGACCCTTAAAAACCTAGAAATCTCCTTAAATTGTTTACGAGAACATTGAATTTTTTCTTTAAAAACAGTTATTTTATTAAAACACAAAAAGTAATCAAAATCATTTAGTGTATTATGAAAGAAACATCTCATTTAGAAAAAATCTTGGTACTGAAATTTTTGTATGTATCAAGACATTTTTTGTAGACTTTACCAATTATTGTTACATTTTTTGTGATATTCAACTTACAAATTATAAAAATTATTAGTAGAACATTTCGACATTTGAAACGATTTCATAAGGTTTCAAAACATTATTGAAGATTTAAAAGATTTCACTAGGATTTCAAATAATTCAATGATTTCAACGAATAAAAAAACGGTCACAAACAAAGATTTAAGAAAAATTTCACGAATATTTTAAAAGATTTGAAAGATTGAAAAATATTTTACACAGATGAAAAATATTTTTATGATTTCAAGTGAACATTCAAACATTCCAAAGACTTAAAAACAGCAGATTTAAAATAATTTCAAAGATTTTAAGCGATTTCAAAGGAATACGAAAGCTTTCATAAATATTTCACAGATTTTATAAACATTTAAAAAGATTTCAACAAAATTCACAAAGATTTAATAGATTTCAAGGATATCAAAGGTTTCAAGGACTTCAAATATTTTTACAAAAATTTTTAAAGATTCCAAAATATTTCACAGAAATTTCAACGAATTCATGCAGATTTCAAAAGAGTTTAAGGATTTCAAAGACGATTTATGTTCGCAATAAATTAAGAATGTTTATTTATGGTTCTTCTTTCTTGAAAAATTCTTGGCCAATAAAGAATGAATTGACTCATTTTTGACATCTGTAACAAACGATTATATCATTATTTCATCTAAAAATTGAGAACTGGAAAAAATTTACATCTTGACCTGGAAAACCTAAAAAAAGGACCATGAATTTCGTTCCGAAAAATCGCTGAGTACCCTGTTAATTATAATTATTGATTTAAAACAATCAGTTCTAAAAGAACCTTTCACTTTTAAATAAACGTCTAACTTACATGCTGTAAATAATGGAAACAAATAGTTTTTCATTTTCTAAAAAAGGAATAAATCTGTTTCAGATATAGTCAACACAGTATCACGAATGTCGAAAATGTGCGTGATACGATTAACACCTGACGTTCTCTGCTTTAATATAGGAGACGATAGGGTTCCCGTCGTTTGGGCGGAACTTTCGCAATCCCGTTTTTTCAACGAATACGCCATGGGCGGTGCTTCCGACGATCAGAACGAGATTTACTTAGAATCGGACACAATAATGCTCGCGAGAAGTGTCGCCTCTCTAAAACAGACTGCAAAAAGTGTCAAAATCAAATTGACCAACAAACAACAACCCTGTCTCACTTTTGAAATCGAATTGCCCTCTTTGAGTTTGGATTCCAGGCAATGCGTTCACGACGTGCCCGTTCGAGTCATTCCACGCCGAGAATGGTGCGAATATCAGGCCCCAAACGTTCCTGAATTCGATGTAAATATTTTTATAATAACTAAATCGCCTACAACGAAAAAAGCTCGCTTTACCGCAATAAGTGAGCAAGGCCCGTTTTTGTTGTTGTTGCTTAAACGGTTTATTGAGATGTCCTGATGAAAATTCCAAATTTTCTAGAAATGTCTACGACGCGTACCTGAAGTATTTTTGAAAAAAGTTCCAAAAATCATGTTTGTCTAGACTCGTCCTATTGCATTTTAGAGCAAAATTTTCAACAGTAAAATTAAACTAGAGTAAATTCTGAGAAGAAAATAAAACCTTCTATCTCTAATAAGCACGGTGTTCTGTTTCTTCAAATAACCCTGATTTAAATTTTAAAAAAAGAAGCTTAAAGACCCCAATTCTGACGTTTGTATGTGTACTTTGGAACCTGTTAATTTTACGAAAAAATTATCCGGACTTTAATTAAGGTAGATGCAATTTCGATTAATTCTTACAAAAAACAATCACCTAGCCCCAATATGTCATAAGTTATGGTCTCCCAAAGTTGACCATTTTTGACATTTTTTCCAGGACAAATCAGTCGTAATCAGTTTTTTTTCTTCAAAATACTTCGTTTGTAACCCATCAGCTGCGGATTTTTTTTCTGTCGCGGATTTTTAATTCCTTTCAGATGTTTCAGCTATATTACTTGAAGTAACTTAAGCCAATTAACTAATTACTTAAATAACTAATAATTTAACTTAGTAATTAAAACTTCGCTGATTTAGCTAATTTAAAAGAGATAAAACGCGTGGTACCATACGGTACCACCAACAGCTGAAGGGTTAAATATAAAAAATAATAATCTTCTAATCTTTATAGGTCAAGAAAGATTAAAAATCCAGCTGTTTGGTTAAAATTAATTTTTTTTTAATTCAACAATTTAGAGGACGTTCTTTTCTTTCCGGACTAAAAAAAATCCTTATTTTTTGAAAATTCAACTTCTGGGTTGAAAGCTGAACTGCTTTGTTAAAATTTCCTTTTTCATTGTTGCAGATTCATCATTTTAGTTGAGAACTCATCTCTTTGGTTACAAATTTGACTGTTTTGTGACAAATTCGTTTGCTATTAGTTGAAACTTTAATTTTATTTACTAAAAATTTCAGTTTTACATTTTTGGTTGAAATTTGTAAACCTTGTTAATTGAAACATCGTCTTTTTGGTTAACAAATGCATCTCTTGTAGTAAAAATTGCATCAGTTTGAGTATTCAACTAATGTATTGAAAATTCGTCTTTTATGGTTAAATTAAAATTTTAACTTTTTTATTGGATTATAAAACACTTACTTTTCGCTTGTAAATTATTCTTTTCTGATTAAAAATGTAACTGCTTGGTTGAAAATTGAACTTTTTGTTTAAAAAAGAATCACTTTTTTCGTTGCACATTCATACCTTTTAGTTGCAAATTCAACTATGTTTTAAATTTTGTATTATTTGATTAATAATGCAAATATTTTTTAAAAAGTAATCTTGTTTAGGTAGAAAATCTAACAGTTTTCTAGAACTTCCTTTTTTTGTAGAAAATTGATTCTTTTGGATTGAAAATTCAAATTTCTGCAAAAAAATGCAGTTTCCTGGCTTGAACATTCAACTATTTGGTTAAAAAATGCGACTACTTTTTGTTGAAGTTTAAGTTCTTTTGTATACAAAGTCGGCTGTTTGATTGGAAATTCAACAATTTGTTTATAAATTCAAATATTTTCCTAAAATTTTAATTAATTTGTTAAAAATTTGTCCTTTTATATTGAAACTTTATCACTTATGTTTAAAAAAGTAATCTTGTTTGGTTGAAATACATAAATACAGTGTGACCGCTGGACCGGGAAAAACCGGAAATTTATTTCTTTTCCTAGTTCGATTTCAACAGTTTTTAAAATAATTAGTTGAATTGATATCTTTTTCAATTATGATATCATTCAGTTTGCAATGCGTAATTCATGAATCTCTTACTTTAAAAATTCTTGATCTTAGATTTTTATTTTTAAGCGAATATTTTTTATTTAAAGAATTTTAAAGTGCGGCCTTGAAGACTTAAATTATTAAAAATTAAAAGCATTTAAAGCTAATTTTTTGTGGCGAAAACAGTATTATTTTATCAACTGTAAATATAAATAAATAATATTTAAAATGGATCTTTACTTTAAGTGATAAAAACTGCACAATAATTTATTTGATAAAACGATTCTCAATTCGTTCAAAGTTTAGGAATTTCCAGATTGTTACTGTTTCAATTCAAAAGTCTTAGTCATTAAAAAAATGTAAAGGTGCGATTGAAACTTAATAAACTATTTTCAACTTTAAAATAACTTAGGAATAATATATTCGTAATTAAAGGCTTTTAATCAATTAAAAATATTGTTACAGTCTAAGTTATTCACTTCTTAACAACGCCTTTTAATTTGAAATTTTTTAATTAAGTAAAAGAATAATTATTTGATATTTAGTAGTATTTGACTGTTAATTTAATACGAATAAATTAACGTTAAAATTTTTATTGTCCTATTTAAAAAATATTTAATTTGTAGGCGAAATTGTTGAATTTTGATGCCCAAATAATAATTGAACACTTATTATTTGTAGAAAAAATTTGAGTAATTTTAAGAGATATTTAGAATTTTTGAAAAGATTCCAAATTAATTTAAAACTTGAAATGATTTCAAGTAATTTAAACAAGTATGTAAAAATTGTTGTTTCGAACTTCTAAACATATTTTAAAATGAAAAGAATTTTTCCCACCATTTTTAGAAAATGCTGCAAATCTTTTTTTAAATCCTTAAAATCTTCCAGTGTCGTTTTTGACAATTTTGGAAATCTGTTTAACTCTTTTTACACATTCTGCTAAAATAATTTTTCATAGTGAAAAATAATTTTCAAGTTTCCTAGGAATATTAAGAAAATGTTTTTATTCTTTCGGAGTCTTTAACAATTTTTAAAGAGCTTTTATATTTTTCGTTTTTAAATCTGAAAAAATCTACATTTTGTTTTAAATTAGTTTGCAGACATTTGCACCGAAATTTCGTTACGAATAGTCGATTTTTGTCGGTACACTCACTTCGTTCAAATTATTTGATATCATCTCAAGTTATAAATTATTTTGGAATCTTTTTAAAACTTCTAAATAACTCTGAAAATTACTCTAATTCTTGCTAAAAATAATAAGTGTTCAATTGTTATTTATAAATCCAAATTTGACGGAAATTTGGTTAAATTCGCAGGATTTTCTAGATGTTTAAAGACAAATGCAATTAATTTTAAACGTTATTTAGAAAATTAAACAAATTTAAAGCTCTTCAGTGATGCTTAAACTGTTAACGTAGATTTATGTTTTTGGAACTTAATCTAATTTTTTTAACTCTATAATTTATGAATGTTAAAAATTCTGAATTTTGCAGTTTATCTGCATTTCATTTTAAACTGTTCAATTGAAAAGTGTCCCTGTAAACTTTCAGTTTATATGTATAAATTGTTGAGCATTTGAATGCAACATTTTTGAACTGAAAAACATTTAAACTTCAATTTTAAAAGTTTAAAATTCAAGAGTTCCACTTTGAATGCTTTAATTTGCTGTTTATTTTGTACTAGTTTAAATGGAAAAATGTTTAGAATAGAGTTCGATTTTTAAAATTTTATTGACCGGGAAAAATGTTTGCAAACCTGGAAATTAACGGGAGTAATTGGAAGCCTGTATTAAATATCTCGATTTCGATGATTAAATCATCGAACATTTATTTCAGATATCGATGGACATGCCTCAATTAAAACACGTTCGAAGTATGGTCGAGCGAATGAAAAATATGAGTCCTCACCTGATCCTGGAAGCCGACAGATCAGGAAAACTGGTGCTAAAAGTGGACAATGACAGCGCGAGTATAGCAACTCACTTCCGGAACCTCAACGTTTGGAACAGTTCCGATATCGAGGAAGAAGAAATCACAGCCAGCGTTGACATAAAAAAATTTCACACTTTTCTATCCTGGGACATTATCCATCCAGACAGTGTCAAGTGCAACATTCTTCATGAGAGAACAGTCAATCTGCATCTATCTTCAGAAGGATATTTGACGATACACTATTTTATGCCAGCCATCGCTTCCTAATCCAATCCAATGACTAGAAAATAATTCTGAGAAATACTTAGATATTAGAATCAAATTATAAGTGTAAAAATACCAGGATGAAATCCGATGAATGTACATAAACTGGAAAATAGGATACTTTTATTAATATCATATCAATTGCGAAACTTACAGATCTTATTCTTATCCTAGACCTGAAACTCGTATCTTGAAGCACAAATAATTAAGTTTATAGTTACTGTACACTATCTAGTTGTAAGCGAGGTTAAAGCTTCGCTCGTTTTCCTGCCGGAAGTTCTGGTGCATTTGGTCGATCTGCTGTATTTTCTGACCAAGGAGAGTGGTCCGTTGATCGAGCCACTGCAAACTATTCATGTGTGCGTTTAATATCTTTCCAATCTGTACGATAGGATCACTGGAATCCTGGGCACGATTTGCTTCATTAAGGTGCTCGATGATTTCCTTCAGATCTTCCGACATCTGCTTTAATTGAGTGTCGAGACTTTCTGAAAGGCGGTAGGTGTATTCGCGTTCGGGATCTGATACTGAGAGTTGGGAGAGTTCCTTTTCAAGAGGGACAAGGCAGTCCTGGAGTTCCTTTTGTTGGCCGACCTTTCATCGAAGATTTATTTCATAAAATCAGAACTTACATGGAAAATTCCTACTGATATAGGATGTCTAACGAAATTCATGTATCAGGACCAGTATTATTTTAATGCGAAGACCAGTTTCGGAAAAGTTTTAAAGAGACTATCTTGAAATGAAAAGTCCAAATATCATAAAAAAAAAGTTTTAAATATTCAAAAAATGCTTACACTTGGACAATGGATTGATAAACGATTTTACTATTTAAAATTATTACGACTTCTGTTTTAAATTCAGATCTTGACAACATGAAAGGAAAAATTCCCGATATTTCTGAAAGAGAGATGCACAATATTTTAACACTAATATTATATGTTAGAAGCAGAAATGTTAGATATTTTACCATGCTTTGAGCAAAATGAAATACTCAGTTTTCAAATGAATGATCACTCAAAATGAAACATACAAAATGTATAACAAAATTTAAGAAAAATAATTGGTAAAGAAATGTAATTTCACTTGGAAAAGAGAATTTTTCACGTGGAAGGGGAATTTTTAAAAAGAATTATAACTCGGATTTAGAAGAAAGGAATTTAAAAAAGTCCCTCTTCGAAGTCAAAATTCGTTACAATTTGAAAGTTCTCTCTGATAAATTTTAGATAAAGAAAGTATTTCTGAATTATAATAGAAATTTTGTTTACATTTTTCGTTGCGAATTCATGTTTTTTTAAATAAAAATTCAAATACATGGTTAAATATTAACTTTTTATTGGTTAACGATTTATGATTTTTATTTAAAATTCGTCTTTTTGTATAAAGTTAATCCTTATTTTTGAATATTCATCATTTTGACAAAAAATTCCACTATTCCAGTTAAAGATTCATCATTTTAGTCGAAAATTAATCAGTTTGGTTGAAAATTAATTTCTTTAACTGAAAATTTAACTGTTCCATTATAGTTCAAAGGTAAACAATTTCGATGAAAATTTGTCTTTTTTAATTGAACATTCAACCATTGATAATTCAGGTATTCTGGTTTGAAAAACACGATTTTTTTGGTAGAAAATTATTATTTTTCGAAACTGGACCTTTTTGTTTAAAAATTCTCCTTTTCGGTTAAAAATTCAAGTATTCGAGTTAAATATTTATAATGCTAGTTGAACATTCATCTTTTGGGTTCTCAATAAAATTATTTCGTTCAAATTTAAACTCTTTTGTTAAAAATTATTTTATTGCTGTTGAAGATTCATCGTTTCAATTAAAATATAATTTCTTTGGTTGGAAAATAAGCTGTGTGATTGAAATCTTGTTTCTTTCTTTCGATGTTTACTGGTTGAAAATCATTTTTTTGCAAGTGAATGTGTAAATATTATTCCAGTTAAATATTCCATAATTCGAGTTAAAAATGCACCTCTCTGGCCGAACATTCGTTTTTTTGACTTAAAATTTAATTAATCAATTTTTGATTGAAAAATTATCTTTTTTTCCTTAAAAATTCGTCTTTTTTGGTATAAATTAATATTTTTGGTTAGAAATTAATCCTTTTGGTCAAAAATTCAATTATTCTAGATAAAGATTCATCATTTCAGTAAAAAATTCATCTTTTTGGTTAAGAATTCATTTTCTTAACTTGAAATTTAATTATTTAAATTTTGGTTCACAATTTATCTTTTTAGTACAAATTATTTGCTTTTGACAATTCAAATATTTCAGTTGAAGATTCATTGTTTTAGTTGAAAACTCTTATGTTTGGTTTAAAATTAATTTTTTTTAACTGACAATGTTAGTATTCCATTTTCGGTTGAAATATTTTTTTTAAGTTAAAAATTTAACTATTTGTTCGAAAATTGGTCTTCTTTAATTAAAAATTCAACTATTTCGTCAAAAATTTATGTGTTTTTTTGAAAAATTGTTGTTTTGTTGGTTTAAAATTAGTCTTTTTATTTGAAAATTAATCTTCTTGTCTAAAAATTCATATTTTTTGTTGAAAATTCAAGTGCTCCAGTTAAATATTCATAATTTTAGTTGAAAGTTCTTCTTTTTGGTATAAAATTTAACTATTTCAGTTGAAGATTCTCAATTTGATTTGAAAATTCATCACTTTGGTTAAGAACTCAACTATTTTGTTGAAAGTCCTTTTTTTGTAGAAAATTATTATTTTTTTTAATGAACGTTCAACAAGGACGTTTAAAATGAGCGTCGTGAATTAAAATAAATGTTTGCGGTTAGAAGCAACCTGGCTATACTGAGTTTGAATTTCAATGAAAATGAAACTTTTATATATGAAAAAATTGTACCATTTTAATGGAAAATATTAATAACTTCGTGAATCCGTATTCAAAGTTTTAATTTTTTCAAATTTCAAACCTTAATAGTAGGCCATTTTTAAGTCGAAAACTTTTAAAATCTATTAAATTCACATTCAATTACAGACCCCATACCCGTTTCACCAATTTTTAAATAATTCTTCCTTCTCCCCCCTGTTTTCAAGAAACTTCCCATTTTTTCTCGTCATTTCGCTTAAATGCAAACTGAACTAATAGAATCCAATAAGAAAATTTAACTATTTTTGATTGAAAGTTCATTCATTTTGGTTAAAGATTCAATTATTTGATTAAAAAGTCATATTTTTGGTCGAAAATGTAACTGTTTTGTTGAACATTTTCCTTTATGCATATAATATTCAAAATTTTTGAATGAAAATTCCTCTTTTATGGTAGCAAAACCATGTGAATTGGTCGAATAATTCGATTGTCTTCTAAAAATGTCGTCTTTTTGGCTTGGAAATTGAACTATTTGGCAGAAAATGCAACTGTTTTTGGTTCAGGTTTAATCTCTTTTATTTGAAAATTCGTTCTTCCGGATCGAAAATTTATCTTTTTGGTCAAAGTCATGTTTTTTGGTTGAAAATTCATTTTTCTTATTTCAAAATAAACTCTTTTGTTGAAAATTCAACTGTCTTCTGAAAAATAGTCTTTTTGCTTGGAAATTAATTTTTTTATTCAACTATTTTCTTTAAAATTCATCTTCCTTGGTTGAAAATGCAACTGTCTTCTGAAAAATTCGGCTTTTTGTTAGGAAATTAATACTTTCTTTTATTCAACTTCTGGTTGAAAATTCATTTTCGTTCTTTGAAAATGCTGCTTTTTGTTGTAAATTCAACTTTTCATATTGAAATTCAACTCTTTTATAAAATTCGTCTTTTTGGATTGAAAGTTCAAATATTTAGTTAAAGTTTAATCATATTTGTTTCAAAATTCGAGCATTTGGTTGAGAAGTTATCTTTGTAGGTTGAAAATTCAATTATTAAGCTAAACTTCAATTATTTTATTAAAAATTCGTTTCTTTTGTTTGAAAGTTTTTTCCACTATTTGGTTGAAAACTATTTTTTTTAAATTCAACTATTTGACTGAAAGTTAATCCTTCAGACAATTTTAGATTGAATCGTCAAAGCTGGCAATAAATCGACGGTGTTCAACTCTTTTTTACTAGTGAATCATATAATTTAATAATAATAATTTTACCGAGAAAATAAAATTTTTTCTTTAAATTTATGACCACAGTTTACCCGGATTTGGTCATGAATTCCTATCATTTTCCCTTGTTTATTCAATGTCCATAGAGTTACCGGGTCGTTAGATACGCTGATAATATAATTTGTGAATAAAAAAAATAACATACCACATAATCAAGCTCATGTTCCAATTGCTGTTGTTCCAGTTTCACTCTTTCCACTTCCTGATTTAGAGTAACAATCTTTTCGCCATTGGCTATAAGTAATTTATCCCAGGCATTAACCTGGGTTGCTTGATTAACGAAGACCTTTTCTTGTTCTTCTAACTCCAAAGTATACTTGTTGATTGACTCTTCAAGTTGGCAGAAATTAATAGCTCCAGTTTGTCCGCTGCTTGCTGATGTACTGACACTGAAATTTTTTTTAGTTTTAAATTATAACTACTAGAAAAGTCCAACATTCAAACTTAACTAAGAAAGTCTGGGAAATTAGCAAGATAACAAGAATATAACAAATTTGGACAAGACACTCTTAATGAGGAAAAAAGAAGGAAAGGGATTTTAAGGTTGTTATAGAAGTCCAGTTTGAAAATTACATGAATGTTACAGGTTTTTAGGTTTACTTAAAAAAACTTCAAGTCAATTAAAAAAAAAAAAATCCAGTCAATTATATTGCACCTCAGGCCTCACTGTCCCCATGGGATAAAATAGAAGATTTTAGAACAATTCAAGTTACATTCAAAAGAATTCAAATAAATGGGAAAAAATGTTTAAAAATCCATTGATTTCCATAAAAAGCTGGAATGAATTCAAAGGAATTTAAGACAAAAGAAAAGAACTCGATGTAATTCATAAAAATTCAAAGCGAATTAAAAAAAATCAAATAAATTGAAACCAATTTAAAATTGTAAAAACTTCGTTGAATGCAGTAAATTTGAAATCAACTTAGAAAAATTCAAGAGAATTCAAAGAATTTGATGAAATGCCTAAGAATTCAAGGTGAGGTTAATAACACTTCAGGATCAATTAAATAAAAACTTTAAAAATTTTTTTAAAATCCATTGAATCAAATAGAACTGATCGATTTTAGAAGAATTCAAGTCAATTAAAAAAATATGAGAGAATTCCAAAGAATTTAAAAGAATTCAAACTGAATTCCATTAAAATTTCAAATATCTTCAAATCCTGAAACTAATTTCTAACACAAGAAGTGACTAATGACTGCAAAACAATTCAAGTTAAATTTTTTTAAATCAAATGAATTGGAACAATTCTAATAACGAAAAAAAATTGATTAATTACAATACATTCTGAGTGATTTTAAATCAATTTAAAAGAAATGAGGATAATTAGACGATATTCATCAAAAATCAAGTTGAATTTAAAAAGTAATCGAGTGAATTGAAGAAAATTCCAAAGTATGGAAAAATTCATCGAGTTGGGTAGAACTGAGTGAATTTAGAAGAATTCAAAATAAATTCAAATGGATTTAGGATACATTAATAATAATTCAGGGCGAATGCGAAATGAAGTGCAACAAATATTTGAACATTTCTTAAAATCTTCGAAACCCTACGAAATCTCTCATGTCTTGTGGAAAATTCTTTGAAATCCATTAAAATATTAAAGTTCCTTAAAATGATTTAAACATCTTGGCAATCCCTTAAATTTTTTTTTTAATCTTTTGAAATACACGAAAATATTTCAGTTTTTGAAAGCCTTCAAACTACTGAAATAAATAAGAAATTTCTGGGAATCTTTTAAAATTTCCTAAAATATTTCGAATCCTTTACAATACCTTCAAGTATTTTAAATCTTTTTAAATTCCATTAAAATATTAAATTAATGAAATCAATAAAAAAAATCTTTATAATCTTTTAAAATAACCTAAATGATTTAAAATCCTTTAAACTCCTTAACAAAATTTTAAAGCTCTTGAACATGCCAAGGAATTTGAGAAAAAAATCTGTTCAAATATTTCATATCCTTTGATCATTTGATCTATTGATTCTGATCAATTTAATCCAAAATTTTAAAAATTAAAAAAAAATCCATTGAATTAAGTAGAATAGAGTAAATTTAGAGACTCAAGTGAATTACAAAAATTAAGTGAGTTCACAAAATTCAAGAGAAAAGAATTTAGAATAATTAATAAGAATTCAGGGTGAATTCCAAATCTCTTCAAATCTTTAAAACCCTACAAAATAACTCACTTGTCATGAATAAATACCTTATAATCCACTAAAATATTATAAAATCCAATTGAATTTTATGATGATATTTTCCGAACTCATGGAAAATGTATTAAAATAAATTGAGAGTTTTAAAACCCCTTAAAATCATTTAAATCATCCGAAATCTTATAACATAACGTGAAATCTTTTAAAATATTTAAAAACCTCACACGTCCTCTAAAATCATTCCATATCTTCAGAAATTCTAGAACATTTTTTATCCTACAATATTTCAAAAGCTTTAAAATCACTTCAGATTGATGAAATTCATTTTAAGAAATCCTTGGAATCTTTTCAAATTTCCTGAAATACTTCAAATTAAAAGCACTAATAGTTCGCGGTTTCTGAGGGTTGGTACCTACTACAGCGCCACCAATTTGGAACTATAAGAAAGAAATTTAAGTTTTAATTCAATTCGCTTTTTTATAGTTTTTTTTTTGTACAAAATTAAAAAATACTAGATGCAGTTTTTATATTTTGCTTTTAGAAAATTACGCAATTATTCATAAATAAAATTCTCTACAAACAAATAGAAAAATTTACCTTCAAATGAGGGTTTAGTTTTTCATAGGTTTTTGTAGAAAATTACGAATTTCTATAAAAAAAATAATTAAAATTGATAAATTGTGAAAGCTACATTTGTAGTTTTTCATAGATTTTCACATAAAATTAGAAATTTCCAGACACGATCATGAATAAATACTATTTTGTAAGAAAAGGTGGAAAAATCTACGATTCCAAAATTAAGGCTTAGTTTTTATAATTTTTAATACATTTTTGTAAGAAATTACGAATTTCTACTAATTATAGATGTAATGCTTTCACGATGGTTTATTTTGATAAAAATGATATTTCCGGTTCCAAACTCGTACAAAAACTACGAATTTTGCCAAGTTCGTAGTTTTTGTACACGATTGGAACCCGAGACATCTTTTTTTATCAATTTTATCAATCAATTCGTATCTAATGGCAAATTTAAAATTCTTCGTGATGTACTAAAATAATTATTAAGACTTTGAAGTAGGAACAAATAAAAAAATCCAGTAATTTGTTCAAAAGTCCATGAATTTTCCAGGTCTTCCAGGGCTTGTAGAAACCCTGTATTTGGAGGTTGCCCAATTTTTCTTTCCTCATTTTTAATTTTTTTTTAATTTGAATAGAGACAGCTAAGTTTGTGATATTCACATTTGATCGTTAGGTTCATGGTTTTTTTTTAATTCAAGAATTTCATAGTTAAATTTAAATGTTAGATATTAAAGAAGAATCAAGATTTGTATTTAGATCCTTCTTTTTCTTCCCTTTAATTTTTTTAAAATTTGAATGGAAAAACTTCAGTTATGTAAAAGGATTACATTTATTTGATCATTAAATCGTGCAACCGTGTGGGCCTGATTTTATCTTCCTAAAGGAAAGGTCAGCTAGGAAGAACACCGGATGTTCATTTTGAACAAAATACAGATTTAATGGTTTTAAAGTTCACATAAGTACACAGGAATAAATTTGCGACTTTTAGGTTTAATTAGAATTAAGGTAAAATTCGGAAAACAGCGCGCAAATGTTAATTTCGTTCCGTTTTATCACCCGCACGTATTGCTCAATATCTTTACGTTCGTTCGTTCGATCTGACGCCGATTTTTCTCGTTTTCCGCTCGTCTTCCTTTCCGTCTGTACTACGCACGCGTAATAACTAAAAACACGCCGTTCTTCGGATGTTGATCGAAACATATTCAAAAAAGCAATAATTTATCGCTAACATATCTTTTAAAATTCAAAATTTTGAATTGGAATTTTCAGTCATCAGGATGTCAATTACTTCCAAATTTAATAAACTAATTTCTATACCAATTCCCTTTGCCTAAAGAATTTAGGCAAATTCATAACCTTTAAGATACACCTCACGGTTATATTCATATAACAAATAAAACTAAAATAGTCTTCGATCCAACTTTACCGCGCTAGAAAATTCTACGTCTTGTCCTTCTATGGGGTTACTCAATTTGCAAAAATGTAACCCGTACTTAAAACAATTCGGTTATCAAAACATTATTTTTGTAGAAGTTCGCCTGGACGGCGGATATATATATATATATATATATATATGTATATATATATAATTATAAAAAAGGGTTAAACAACGACTAAATGGTCACACTGGAAGCAACCATCATCTAAAAATGACACCGGCTCCGCGGTAAATCCGACTTATGATCACGTCTGATGATCGTAAGATGGATGGCCACAGGGCACGATTAAATTATGTCAGACCGATCACAAAAATAATTACTTGAACCGAATATCTTGGGTACAGTCGTTGCAGCTCCGTTGTGAGGTCTTGATACCTCTCCTCCTTGTCCCTCTCCTCAGCAGTGATGTTGTAGTCGGCCGGAGCCGAGAACTCGATCACTAATATAGTTCGTGTCTCGAATTCTTGGAGAACAATGACAGGCGTGCAATGGATACCGATGTCCGAAAATTGTAGTTTCAGAAAACTTGGCTCTTCTTACTTTGGACAGTTGACTGTCTCCCTCGTATCTTTCGGCAGGGCAGGGTTGCGGCCAACACCGTAAGAGCGACAAAGATGGTAATAAAGAACTCTTAGGCTGGAAATGAAACCCTCTGTACCTGAATTAAGCCCTGATGATCTGACCAAAGCAAATGTTTGCTCTTTTGATAAAGACTTCTGACGATTTTATTTTCCAAGCATAAGCGCTAAAGAATGTAGCGTAAAGTACTGATGCAGTACATACAAAATAATTTCTAAATCAAAAATGCGACCTATAATAAAGTTTCACAAAAGGCAGCCTGCTATAAGAGACTATAACTGATGTTCTGTAAGAGCTAGCAGCAATTATTTTTTTAGGTTTAAACATAATTCAATCTGCTTTAATTTATTTTCAAATAACTTTAATGCAGGATGTATAGGGGACAAGATATTGTTCGACAAGAAAAATATTGAACTTTTTTTTAACTGTAAAATCTCTTTAAGACGGCATAACTTCAGAAATAGGACAGAGCTAGGATATTCTTTTTTTTCTACATTGTTCCGAAATTTATGAACTTTTTTTTGCAAAATTAAAGGTTTTCATGAAAAAAAACTTAAGTTTTTACTTGTTGGTTTCGAAAAAAATATATAAATTGACGAAGAAACAGCAAATATCGAGTTATGTTAAAAGGGGGCCTAACCATTTTTTCTTATTTTCGGTAAAATTTCTCAAGAGGCATTATCAAAACATCATTTCGAGGGTACACACTTTAACCTGCTCTTTTAAGTGAAAGTTGGTTCTGGGGAGGCGTGATTGTTTAAATTGATATAATTATTTTTGAAAACCAAAACGTATCCCCTGAGGTTAATTTATTCAGCTTTCATCACACAGAATGAAGATTGTTACAAGCATATAAAAATAAAGTTATCGCATAGTAGAAAAAGATTTGATTTTGTAAGGAACGTACGGACGTGATTTTGGAATTTACAGGGCGATTAGATTAAGAACTGTTTTAAATACCCCGAAAACAAAATTCGATTCAAATTCAAATATATGAAATTAAGTCTTCCGAAAATACTTTGAAAATTTTTTTTTTGGTTTCAAATATTTCAAAAATATTGAAGGTACTAATCTGATAATTTTAAAGGTATACAAGTTACAAAAGTAAATTGTGTTACTGTAAAGTCTGTTAATAAAAATGTATCCTGTCACTTTGCTGGAAAATGAGCAGAGTTTTTTCTCAAAGAAAGCGAAAATATTTCGTGTATAGCGCTCACAATGTTCTAGTTATAAAAAAAACTCAAGGCTGAAGTTTTTTTTGGTTAAGAATACCATCTAGAATTTATATACAAAAACGCAACTTATCTGGAATTAATTCCAAGTCCGGGTCATTTGTTCCTCGTTGACTGTCCTAAAATGCAACTTACTACTTTTTCATTTTGGAAAGAAGAACAGTCATACGTGCACTTGTTTTTTATGTTTTTTTAAAATGGTTTTTCAAAACTAAAAAGCGAAAAATTGATCTAAGTACAAATTTCATTATTACGGATTGAAATAATTCAAAAACCATAGCTTCATATTTTTATACGAAATTTTAATCCTTGCAGGGCTTTGGAAACTGTCGCAATGCATGAAAAACCATATCC
>JAWWLR010000155.1:54971117-54982211 GCA_035041075.1 Acraspis erinacei | reverse complement strand
CCGGCTCAGGGATCGAACCCCGGACCTCTGAGGTGAAGTCCGAGCGTCTAACCAACTGAGCCACCGAGGCTCTCTATTGTTATCATCATTATTGTTATCATTATTATTATTATTATTATTATTATTATTAACAGACGCATATGTAGAAAATTATAAGAGTAAAGTTCCCTTCAATGCCCTATAGTCATGAAAAGAAATAAATATAACATTTTCTCCATTGTTTATTCTTTTCAGAGTATTGTATTCGAAAAAAGTTAAAATAACGATCGTGAACAATGGATGTTTGCTTTTTCAAGTTTTGGTACGGAGCACTGGACGCAACCAATTTATGCCGGAGTTGCCCTGTTGTTGACTAGCAAAAGTCAACATCCATTTTGCCATTGCTGAACTATTCAATCGCTGCGTTCAACAGTCAGAACCGTGTTTATGAACCTAGCTCCGCATATCGATTCTCAGTTTACTCGATTTGTCCCGTAAATCGCGCACAATGCACATATTTGCTCCACGACCAAACGTATACCGAGGGTCGACTAGATATCGAACATAATCAACGCAATAAATGAATTCGAAGGGTAAAACTTTCTATATGTAAAAAGAGGCGAAGAAACATTGTTTCCAGGAGACCTTTCAGACCTTTTCCAAAAGGTTTGATGTGCATCTGTTTAATTCTCCGTCTCAGTTGAGATCATTTTATGTTCAATATGCATTAATCGAAAGGCACTGATAGAATGTTTCGCGAGTGTAATGTTATAAATGTCACGAACAAACTATTATAAAGCCTTTTCAACGTTTCACAAATGTGATTTATGTTATTCTTCCAGATAATGAAGATTTCATTGTGGACTTTAATGCCAGTGTTTTCATTGCTGTTCATTTCGTAAATCTTGTCAGTCAACTTTCCATTGGAAAAGATATTACTCTAAGAATAATAACATTCTGTTAAAGAACTTTCAATGTGAAAGGCCAGAAACACCAGGACTCATGAAAGAGAGAATAGCTAATAATTTAGTGAATTAACAAAGGTTTGTATTCAGATGTATAAATCTCTACAGTACTTTGCTTGTATTATTAACCCCTGTAATAAAGAAGACTAGCAAACAACATGTACAGTACCTGCAAAACTTTGTTTAAAAAGAAAGTGTGCTTCGACCGCTTCGGGGCTCAAATGTTTTAAGAGAGCATTTGAAAAGATCAACACAACTAAATCTTTTTCCAACTGTTCTTAAACTACGAAATTCAGTTCACCATTTTCAGTTCTCCACCTTCGTGGAAAAACTCAGAACCACAGCGCATAAAACCCATCAGAGTGATGGTACATAAAAACGCTTTCTCGCATCTGAAACCCAATAAAATGTTTAAGAGTCGCATACACGTTGAATCCCATTATCCTCGATCTCCCTTCTTTGAATCCGTGGCCTATGCTATTCTTTTCTGTAAAGTGTCTAAAGTCTAGAAACCTTGACGAATTTTCAAATTTGTCACGTGGATCGGGAAATTCCGACGTCTTTATGGTTCCAGGCAACAATGAAGAATTGAAGAACCCCCTTTTTCTTCATTTCTCATGTACGCGAAAGATAATGGAAAGGATGGGGCATATCACGGTAACTGGGGCGAGGGTCCTCCAGTTTTCGTTCACTCTTCATCGACTTTTCTCTACTGCTACTCATCAACCATCAACTGCAAAAGGCCAGGACGCAGAAGAGAACCGAAGAGTGCGCACTAGTCCAAATAGGATCAACGGGGGAAGTGGAGGGGGCAAAAATGGCGAAACTCGCTAACGAGCTTTCGAGTTTTTTTCAAGCAAGGGTTATTTTGCGACTGAAGGACACTCGAGCCGTGAAGCCAAGCACATGCATATGCACCACGCTTTTACTCGTCCAGCGAGAGATCCGCCACCGGTTTCCTGGTTATGTTGCTCCTGCTGCTGGTTCCCCAGCTCAGGAGTACTCCAACGCTCTTCAGTGCTCCACCCTCCATGGTCCTCTTGGAAATCCAACCCTCATCGAGAAATACAACCAATGGCGGAAATAGCTCCCATCTCAATTTTAATACACACATTCTAATTGCTTCTCCTCCACTGATTTCTACTTGCTCAAATTTCCATTCTTCCGGAATAGATTTTTCGAGATGCCTAGTTTTATAGGCCTCCTATATAATTTTTCTTTTTATGTTTACATTATCCAAGTACTCGTCTTCATCATTCCGAAATTCCAGGCAGAAAAAAGCCATGTTATACGGATTGACTGCAATCAATCCGTATATCTTTGGGTTGGTTTTCCGAGTTTTGTACATCATTATGCTAGCATAACCGCAAGTTAGGGGGCGTATATTAACCTCAAGGTAACCACGAAGCCGTAACTGTAGCTTGCACGCTTCTCGGTTTACACTTTATGCAAATAGAGAAAGTCACCGCATGTTTTTTGTGGGAGTACATGAGTGGAGGTGCGTTAATGACATGTATACTTATTAAGAAAGGATGCTCGCTTAGATATAATTGGAATAATCTCTTTAAAATTGTGTGGCATGCATACATACATATTATAAAGCTCTATTATAATCTATATAGAACTATTTTCTCGAATCGCATAGAAGAGATTAGTATATAACAACTGGTTAATTATCATTGTTCATAAGAGATACTGACAAGTTGTTTTTATTGATATATAGCTAATCATGATCTCTATGTCGGAAATTAAAAAATATCTGAAACATCTATGGACAAAAAAATATGGTTAAGAACGAAGATTTTCTTTTGAAACCAAAACAAAAAGCAGTAAAGCTTTCGGTAATATTCAGCAGCCTGTCCTTAACATTTCCAATTTACATCAGGCTCCATTCTCCGGGATGTTCCGCAACGTATGAACGGTTGTACATAAACGAAAAGTGCCAAAGTTCGATCGCTCTTAACTCAGCTCCCCCATTCCGGCATGAGTCATGGGGAAAGAAGAGAGAAAGAGATAGGAACGAGCGGAAATCACCTGCCCATAAAAAAGCAACCCCACGTGCGTGTAAAACACCATAGCAGTAAACCCGCGGCCCTACGAGTCTCGTAATGGCCCAGGGCAGCGGCATAACACGCGTTCAGTTATATACATATGTATGCCTACGCATCGTTCTCTCGTCGCTCCCGCGTTATACCCTCAGGGCACCTACTAACTTATCCGTTAATATTAAAGGTCCACGGGGATTTCTCGACTGCGGGCCCGACCCAGAAGCCTGGTGCCTTTCCCTGTATCTGTAACTATGTCTATGCAATCTCTATAATGCTTATTACATGCACCCATGTTATTAAATCCATGTATGTTTTCTTTCCATGAGACACCTATGCCCCTTATCCTTGGGAAGGAGCAACCAACACACACTTTCCAACTTTATCTGCTGCAATTTGAAACCCTCTGCCACATATGACCTCATGACGACGCTCAGGAGATGAATCAGGTGGAAGGAGATTGCACTGCTCGGAATTACGGATCTAGACTCGAGAGTAGCGGGGTCAAGACCCTTCGTTGCGACTTTGTCGGGACATAGAAACAAGCATTCCATTGAGAATATCGTTGCTCGCAGTTATGTGCTTGCTTTACTTTACTTGTCTAGTCGATTAAAGACTTAAACACTCTGAATGTGTTTTATAATTATACTAGTCTTGCAGAACCTGAAATGCTTTCGTGAGACTATCTGGACTTTTGTTTCAATCCCTGGGAGACCGGTTGTTCCACCAGGTTCGTTTTGCCTGCTAGGCCGATCCATATATTACACCCTGCAGCCTAACTAATCTCGGAATGTAAACACATTTCCCTAAGATGTAGCTCAATGGAAAAATTTGTCTACATCTTGTACCGTGTAGTTTACCATTGTACTTGACTTTATGGTGCATTGAACTAGTAAGTGAAGAGCTGGTTGCTTCATTTAGATCCCTTGTAGTGATAGATAGTTTACTAAGGAATAGTGTGTTGGTCGATATCAAGTAATCGGTTATTATTATCTATTAGGCACCAATACCAGATCAGAATATATACAAATTCTGAAACTAAATTCCATAAGAGAAAATAACAGTACTCTTAGATATTAATCCCTCAGGCTCAGAGGTATAAACAAAAATCTAGATATCCAGTATTAATTCAAGGGATCTCAGAATGTCAGATAGAAGGGAATATTTTCTAGTATCTCTCATGGGATATGTGTAGGGTTACCATTAAGATATCACAATAGTCAATTCGGCAAGAATATTCCCAGGAGAATAATGAGGGTGTGATATCATCACATGATCTTACAATCAGGAGATGAGTCCCTTAGCACTTTTTCAGTTGAGAACGTCTTCAATCCTACAGGCTAGATCATTAATTTACATACACTAATGTGTCTTTATCGGAACATGAAAATAAAACTGACCTCTCGACCCACCTCAATGCTTCAGAATTATTTTAGCTTCAGAGCAAAGAAGCTTTCGAAGAGACTATAATTCCTTCTATTGAAACAGTTGCCTGTATGGGAAATGGGTATTTATGAGAACTTTTAGTATACAACTGACATCTAGCAAAGATTCAGTTCTTCGTCGACTGACCATGTAAGCAAGCTTTAAAGAACACTGCTTAAGGATTCGCCACTCTAGCTTTAAAATCGGGATGGCTTCCCCCTCTTGCCACTAAGAGACGAAAGCGTAGCTGGGGCGATGACGGTCGGTGTCATCGTCCTAACGTCAGGCAAACAGAGCTCAAGGTAGTCAATTTAAACGAAAAGGAAAAGTTTTCTTTAATTTGAATATTACTACTCATTCTTTAAAAAAATTACTGTAGATGAGTGCATACAAAAAAACATACTTAAAAAATTATACAACCCCTAAAAATAACAGAAACTCGAAACCGATATGTTTTCAATTTACTGTTGCAACCAACTTCAGTAAAAACTACTGCTTCCTAAAATTATTCCCTTACACTTACAGAATGTAATGAAACCTATTCCCAGAAAAAAAAGAAAAGAGAAAACAGTCTCAATTATCTTAGAGGGTGTAAGTAGCTCGAAAGTATGGACAGGGTTGTTGTGGTCGAGCATACATAACGCAACCATGTAGCATATGCGAGTACAGGAGGGGGTTTTTCGGCGAAAGGGGCAAAGAGGGGGAAATAGGGGAGGGGTCAGACACGCGTATGTGAATGGTGGGGTCACGAATTACAATCGTTTCAAAATAATTTAGGGGACCGCTTCCCCGTATACTAGGCCATATACACGCATCTGCACGGAGTTATTTATGATAGATTAGAACGGGATTAGAACCCGCGACTAATTTATGCCCGGCTGTGGGGTTGTCGTCTCTTTCCCATAACTACATATAGGGTACTTTCAACCGCAAGAATACCCGGAAATACATACGTAATAAGCCCGAAAAGGTATGGTAAAAAAGTAAGAAATGGCCAAATAAGAAATTCGCAGGACTTTAGCATAACATGACAAAAAAAAATTTTTTTTGGCTTTCGCGGCGTTTTTTTTACTGTCCTTGTTGTTGTAATTTATAAGTGGTATAGAGTAAAGACTCTCGAAATATGATGTTTTATATAAAATTGTAGGTACCTCATAAGTTTCCATCACAAACCCTTCGTAACAATAAGATCGTTATAATTTTGTCTTCAGGTTTTCCTCAAAACAGGCCAAATTGATACTATCTTATTTTAACATACTTAAAAAATGTAAATAAATCATTGTTATGTAAAAAAAACTATATTGTATGAAATTTTTTCCTAATGTAGTGTTTATAACATTAGAAAATGTAGACATTTTTTTTTATCTCCAAAGCCTTTTTTGATGCGACTCGTAGATTTTTTTAATTTGAAGTTGCAGTATTAATCAACAATAATATGGAAAAGTATTTAATTTTAATATAATAGTAAGAGATTATTTGTAGAGCTTTAACATGAATATCTGTGTTAAATAAATTACCTAAATATAAAAAAGTAATTAAAATACAGTCAATAATATCAAAATATTTACCATTATAGAAAAATTAAATATAGAATTCAAGGAAATAGATTTAAACCTATAATATATACAGTATATACAAGATATATGGTTCACAAGAATCATTTACAATTATCCATTTGAAAATGTTACGCTAAAGAAACGCGAATGATGTCAATCGATTTCAATGGGATCTTTTTTTAAACGAAATTTAATTTCAAATTTAAAGTTGCAAAACCATAAAATTTGACACTTTTTTAATGATCACGTGCAAGCTTAGAAAAAATTAAGAGTTAATAATAACAATGTCCCAATTAAAAAATAAAGTAATACAATTTCATAATGTTTTCTCACCAAATATTGAATCTTTCCTACTGTACACGTACAAAAAGAGACGTCAGCTTTGCAAACTAAACCAGTAAACTTTGTCAGAGACTTACCTGAAACAAACAAGAAAAAGACACATTTAGATCATCCATCAATTCAATTTTGAAATCATACCACTTGAGTGAAATAAATCTTCGAACATCTTTGGATTTTAAATCAACAAAATATACTCTCTTATTCATTTGAATCTTCTAGAAATTTTAAACAGTGAAAATTCACTAAAATCACAGTAAATTAAAAACAAACAAAAATATACCAAAATTGGAAATACGAAATATTTGTCCTAAATCAGATTATTGAATAGTCAAAATATCGTTTATTTCCTTTCGAAACGCCACCATTTAATCAAACTTAAAAAACAATTTAGATAAATACAGAAAAATTGTTGGTTCAACCATAGAACATGATTATTATATGAAGAACCAAATATTGGGTTAACCCAACTAATTTTTTTGATTGTTATAACAAAATATTTTGATGGATAGAATATTGGATTGATCCAACAAAAAATGTGGTTGCTTCAATCAAATATTTTATTGAATCAACCAAAATCTGTTAGATTCAACACAACTTTCATGAATATAATAGAAAATAGTTTTTTTTGGTTTAAGAAAATGTTTGTTCTGGGTGTATCTTTGGCGGTTTCTGTGGTGAGAATCAGTGTTTACACTAAGAAAACGATTTGACTAAATGAAGAAAATTTTTGTTCGTGTAAACATATAATATGATTATGATATGTACAATAAAATACTTTGTTGAATCAATCAAATTCTTTGGTTCTTTTAACAAAACTTTTTGCTAGGTGGAGTATTGATAGGTTGATGCAACCAAAAAATTTTCTTCGACAATCAAATATTTTGTTGAATCAACCAAAGTTTGCTTGAATCAGTAACATTTTCATTTATCTCCAATAGTACTTGTGCTTGAACTAGTTTATCGTTTAGCAAATGCCAAACAAACAAAAACGGTTCAATCAGCAAATGTTTATTCAAATGAATTCAACTAAAACAGTTTAAACATTTAAAGATCAACGAAAAATAATTGGTGAATGGATTAATCACCTGAATTGCGGAAAGGATAGCATTCGTGATTCATTTCCGCGATAGGTATTCATTAGTGAATTATCTCATTTTGCCACAAAACCAATGAAAAATTACAAAAAAGAAACTAAGCTTAAAAACCACTGTTAAAACTAAGACTAAAAGGGAAAGTGAGTTGGCGAAAATGACAGCTTTACATTTTTTAAAAAGGTTACCATTTTTCGCACATTTCCATCTAGTATGCAAATGATTTCGGTTTTAAAATTGAGTTATTTTTTTGCAAAATGAGATTATGGCAAACTGAGACTGTGGACCAATCAATACCTATCCATTTTCGCACTTCAGTTTATCAATTGCTTGACTGATAATTTGTTTTGATCATCTATTTATTTTAGCTGTTTTAGCTAAATTTATTGGACTATCTTTGGCTGATATAACTGCTTTGTTTGTTTGACATTCTTTAAAAGATTGATTGGTTGATGCACACAACACTAATATTGAATATCCAAGAAAACAGTGCTTTTGGTTGAACAAACAATTTTTTCTCAGTTTAAACAATAAAATTCCAGTATAGTTTTCGACTGACTCTACGCAGTTCAGTAGATAAAGTAGCTACAGTTGTAGTAAGCCTCACTGCATTTTTAACAACTTTTTCTACTGAAAAACCAATAACCGATTTCCATTAGTGACCTGTTTATGGAGGATTATTCATATATAAATAAAGAAAGGGAATGTCTATAGACTTTTTATCATTTCTTATACTCGGACAAGAAGGTCTGACACCCTAAATTGTCGTAATGAATTTAACATGAAAGTGAGGTCAGCGAGAAAAGGACGGTGGCGACGCCTGGAGCCTCTTGTATAATTCAAGCAAATATGGTAGCGCCCTTGTGCGTATATATGTGAATTCTGAATGTGGGGGTGATCCCGCGGGATAAGATTGCATCTGTGCTGTGATTCTTTGCAAGGGTGTTTTGTGGTCTCATCTATGGCGAGAGCAGACGAGTTCAGTTTCAGTCCAACTTAAACACCACTGACTGATGCCAATGCCAATACCTTCAAAGTCTGAATCCGGTTACTTAACTCTCGCAAATAAATGGATAGCGCAATTTATAGCGATAGTGATATATCGGGAGGGATGAAGGGGTGAAAGTCCTAACGATGAATGCGAGAAAGAAAGAACCCCAAGAAAATGATCATATAGAGTGGGGGGAATGAAACTAAATTCGTTCAGCTGAAACACAACAGATTACAAATAAGAAGTATCAAGGCTTGGATTAGATTTGAGAAATTCTTACGAGAATACAAATATTTTTAGAAGGATATAACATACATACATTGAAAAGAAAATTAATTAATATTGATCAAAGATTATTTATTTCTCACATTATATTTAATCATGAAAATAAAAGTTGTCATAAAATTGGACTACATGCAAGGAAAGATGTAAGTTGCAGTGTTTTTTTTAAGGTTGAGGAAAAGGGGGATAAGGTTTGCGACAGCACAAAGGGGATGAGGGACGTTCTACGTTCACCGAATGATCTATGGCCAAAGATAAACCACGCGTTCAACAAGTGTGTTTCGGAGATAGGCCGATGGTCTTTTCAAGCAGCACTTTCTATAGAGACCAATTAAAATGCGCATGAAAATTGGTAAAGGATATAACAGTTTTGCATAAACAACGCGCCAGCGATGCAAAAGTCTCGTCGTCGATTTTTCGCCCTTAACGAACTTTCCAGGGAATTCAGTGTTTGTTTAATGTTTATGCATGGCGAATGCATTTTTATCGCTCGAAAACTTTTGCACGCTTTTGCAATTGCTGAAAGCTTATCGCGGACATTAATCCATGTGAGAAGAGAGAGTGAAAAGTGGATGATAGTGTTCATTTTAATGTGGTTAATGGATTAAGGTTATATGATCAAATGATCATTGAACAATGAAAATGGATCTTGGGGATTATGTTACTTCATAATTTAAGGATTATGGTAATTCTGTAGGTTTTAGATCAATGATTATAGATCTAATCTATTCTTCTTCTTTTGCTTTCTTTAAATCTCTATCTCCGAACCCTATTATATTTCGGCAAACCAGTGTTTTGGTTTTCTTATCTGAAAATATATTATTCTTAAGCCACAAAGGTAGTTAATAATTTGTCTCGGCAAAGCGTTGTGGTGAAAAGAGCGGTCGGTGGTAGCTAAAGTGATAGTTCCGTTAAAAGATCTATATCTATACCAACCTAGACCTGATGCTGATCTTTTGTTCCTTTTGAAAAGCTGCTGAAAATATAATTGGCCTTTAGGATTTTCGTTATCTCGAACAGATGCTCAAAACTATCCAAATCAATATAACACCTTTAAAGCAATCTTGGAATTTCTAATAAAGTAATGAATGAATCACACGAATTATTGAAATCAATCTAAAATTTGTTTACCGGGAAGGATTGTTTCAAAATCTGCGATTGTATCGAATTTTCATCACTTCCGTATAGCTCTTAGTAAGCGTGTTTAACGACTAAATACCCGGACCATTTGGACAGTGCGTTTTGGCACACGCCCAACTGAAAATGGAAACTGCTGCGATATATATGTATGACTTTTCCTTTTACATGAAAACGGTCGTAGGGGCAGTTGCCAATGAATGGAGAAGTTCCTAAATCACCAGCTATGAGGGCAAACACGACTCCCCTGCGATTTCATAAATTCGCTCACTGGCTACGTTATACAATTACGTTTAGCAGTAAATGAGCCCCAAAAACCTATTTAAGATGACAACCAACAATAGGCTTTGTCCCCTCATAATAAACCACAATCAAAAGCCATCGTTAATTTATGTTTATTATTCATTTTCCATGGATAAGGAGAACACTGGAAATTCTATTATATTTTAAGTGAAAATATGTATTAAAAAATACATTTTGGTAGAAAAATAGCACTCGATTTGGACTGGAGTGGATAGATTCTTGGTAGTTGGCACGCATTCGAACAAAGAGTCTTTTACCAGATTCATGAGGCTGATCGAGTTTGTGACGTTCGAGGGTTTCAAGGTATATTTGCAGGTGGGGTGGCTTTCGAGGGTTTGTTATGGCCTCAGTTTCTGTATCGCCTACCTGTCCGCCGCATCAGGAAGATTCTCCGGGGGCTTACTTCTCGGCCTGTTAGCACCTTTCATTCAAACTAAATCTTCCCGACGGCACAAACCTCACCCATAGGCGCCAACTAAGATCCCCATCTCCCCTAAATCTAGTTTCAAATATAAATCCCACTACTTTCGCCCACACTAAGAAAACCAATTAAAATCCTTCCAATTTACATTTTTTTTAAATAAAGCCATTCCGTAAGAAAATATCACAACCTTTTGCTAACGAAAATATCAAAACCTGTTCTCCTTATTAAGATTCGAGAATGACAATCTGTAGCAAGATACGCAACTAGCAAATTTTCATGGAACAAATATATCTTAGCTCGACATTTATTAGATTCTCGTGTCGAGTGCGAGATACCTCTGAGATATTTGGTCGTTTTATGTCTCATTTACCAAAGATTTTATGACTCTGAATATAAAGACAATTTTGCGGAACTAATTTGCGAGGGAGCAGTTATTTATACTGTCAACTGTTACTTATTGAGAGGAATTAAAAACGGGGAAAAGGTGCGTATGCTTTTGCGTTGAAGCTGATTGCATTGACAAATATGAAAAAAATATCAAATGGAGATCAAAG
>JAWWLR010000155.1:54889241-54903075 GCA_035041075.1 Acraspis erinacei | reverse complement strand
AACTGCATCCGTCTTACTCGGATTGACTGATAGTCCAGTCTTCTTGCACCAAGAGTCTACTGTTCTTAGTGCTTGCTACATTACTCCGAAGAGCACATCCAGATGTTGGCCGCGCGCGATAACCAGTATATCGTTCGCATAGCCTATAACGTGGTGAAGCTAATACTGCTCTCCCTGATTTGCTCCCTGAAGATGTTGATATCTGGAATATGAACTACGTAGTTTACGAGACGGTGGTCTCCCTGCTTAGTTACAATAGAAGTAGCGATACTTCTGTACGCCTAAGTAAGACTCGCGAGCGTACTGCACACCTTCAGTTCAAAATAAAAATGGCGAGATGGCATACATCAAATGTTCATTGCGTGATCAGCTACATTACGTCAAATAAAAAAGTTCACTCCACAAGGTAAGGCACTAGCTGGAAACTTACGGAAAGAAAATCACACGCTGAACAAGTGTAAACGATTGAATATCAAGCAGCACTGGAGGCAAAAAAGCGCTCTTTTAACAGCCAAAGAACGCCTTGAATAACGAGTAAAGTGGATTCAGGAAAATTCCACCTTTTCTAATCAACCTTCCCGCATTTTCAGTTCCGTTGAAAATCCGCTCATTCGAGAAGAGATTCAAGTCTTCTGGGAACAAGTATAAAGAGATACTCATAAGCTAGATCAAGAAGCTTCAGATATCTCACTCTTTCGTAACTTTTGCCAGAGGCAACTGTTGCAACGACCAGAGGAGGAGTGTCCACTAATTACTGCAGAAGAAGTGAAGAAAGTTATGGCTAGCACTAAGAAATTTTCAGCTCCAGGGCCAGATAAAATCAACAACTTTTTGTGGAAGAAGTACACTTCTACGCAACAACATGTAGCTCATATATTTACTACTTTCTTAAACGGAGAACAACCCATCCTGCAATGGTTAGTGGAAGGATGCACGGTACTGATCCCTAAGAGCGGAGATTTGTCAAGTCCAACGAACTACCGGCCCATAGCTGGTTTAAACACCAGCTACAATCTATTCACTGACCTCCTCAAAGAGAGGATATTAACATCTATCGAGCCAATATGAAATGCAATCATTGAACGAAGCGAATACAAGTAAGGATTGGCAGGTTGCAGAGAGAACCTGTTAATAGATAGTAGTATTAGATTCTCTCAGATATCGACGCAATCTAGCCATGCTTTGACTATTGAAAGATATTTCATAACACGAACCATGAGCTACTTATCAAGCTCCTTGAGGACCTGGTGGTGTATCCAAAAATAGTGAGATGTATGAAAGACCTTACTCGCTTGTGGCGGACAAGATTTGTCATAACATTTGACAAAAGACAAGTGACTAACAGCTATGTCACATATAAGATGGGGGTCTTGCAAGCAGACTCTTCAAGTCAGATACTTTCTTGCATCTCCTCTTGTCTCTATTTATTGTGCTCCGAGGTCATACGTTACTAGAGTTCAGATATGTAGAACCAACACTAAGGCATTCTCTGCCCATGATGAACATTATAAATTATCTGCGTGTACTAATAAAACACCTCAACAGCAGGGTTTTACCAACGTATTTCAACGTAACACAAACTGTGTTAGAGGTGCAAACTGTTATATACTGTGCAGCTGTAGCAACCGTAAGAACGTTGGGCCGCAGAACTAGGTCTATAAATGAAGTCTTTGTCCCAGCAAAGGATCGAGATACACCATGAAAGATCAGCCTGGATATGGATATCAGCAAATTAAGGTGCAAATTAGGTCGATTAACTCAATATAAAAAAGTAAATAGAACCAGACATCTGATAAACCATGTTACTATAATCATCCACCCTCAGCACATCGAGACATTAACACCATCAATATTGGATGAGATTATAAACTCCCAACGGGAGAGACTTGATATTCTTACTGCCAGACTGCGTCGGTACAAGAAGTTTAGTGCACGAAGGCAACAAAATCGAACCTTTCAGACACAGAAAGAAAGAAGGTTCTATCGTGAACTGAGTATAAATTAAATAACGAGCAAGACACCGAAGTCCCTCAATTGGAACATATCACTAACTACTGGTTGGGTGTTTGTGGAAAAGTGAACAGATGCAATTTGGACACTGCCTGGTTTAAACTGAAGAAAGCAAGGTCAAGCAATATCCCTGAAATGCAGCTGACAAACATCACAGCTTTAGATTTTTCAGCAGTCTTGAGAAGGGCAAGAAACTTGAAAGCTCTAGGACCAGACATGGTGCACAACTTCTGATACTAGTACCTGAGGGGTGTGCACCATGCGTTGGCAAAGGGTTTTTCAGAAGATCATTGAAAACCCAGATCTGATTCCAGACTTCATGCTCCAGGGTACTACGTATATGTTATCTATGAGAGCAGACGCTCAAAATTCATCTGAATTTCGACCGACAGCCTGCCATCCAACAATTTATAAATGTCTTACAGCTATCATTGCAGATAAGGTATATTCTCATTGCGACGATAATGCCATCATTACAGAAGAAAAAAAAGGATGCTGTAAAAACGCGCGAGGCAGTAAAGATTTAGTCACTATAGATGCTGTTGCCATGACTCAAGCTCGTTCAAGCAAGCGCTTCCTTCCGTGTCGCATGGCTATTTGCTTGAATTCATAACACTTTACAAAATTTGCCCACGCATTATTGACTTTCTAAGTCATGCTAAGAGGCTTTGGGGTACAAGAATCAAGCATTTTGATCATGGACAACCAAGGATAACTAGATCAATACGGATTACGACGGGTATGGTGGCTAATTTAGTGCAATATGGTTCTGTTTAGCGATGACACCATTTATCAAAACACTAAACAGCATGTCGCATGGGTTCAGAATACATGATAATAAGGATGGTAATCAAGTGTCCAATCTTCTGTACATGGATAACCTGACGCTTAATGCTAGTTCAGCCCAGAAACTGCAGCAAGTGATCGATGTTACAAAGCAGTTTTCCAATGATATCCACATGGAGTTCGGACTAGATAAATGCAGAAAAGTTCATTTAACAAGAGGGTAATTAGGGATTGCAGAGTTAGATAACGAGTTCGAAAATGACATCGAGGCAATGGCTGCGGGCGAGTCATATAAATATCTGGGTATTCTTGAAGCTAAGGGTATTCAGCATATGATAGTTAAGACAAGCCTAACGAAAGCTTTCACTACGAGTCTCAGATTGATTATGAAGAGTTATCTCAACTCGACCAACAAAATCAGGGCAATCAACATCTATGCCATCCCTGTCCTCAAGTACTCATTTGGGCTCATAAAATGGTCTAACACCGATCTTGAAAAGTTAAACAGAATCGTCCGCGTACAAATAACGAACCACCGAATGCACCACATTAATTCAGCCATTGAAATGGTAGCTATATCACGTCAAATAGGGGTTAGGGGCGTTGTAGATGTCTAAAAACTATGTAAGTCACAAGTTATACAGTTGCGAGACTATTTCAACAGCAAACGAGATGTTGCGCTTTACAGCACCATCTGTAAAGCGGATAGTGAGGCATCCAATATTTGGCTGATTAAAGGTGTTCTATGTGGAAAAGCCAACGAATCCGTCAAGCACATTATTGATGACTGTCGCGTCATGGCTCAGAGAGAATATGCACACAGACAGAATGATTAGCGGGCGTTAAACATTAACAACTTGCTCTAAAGCTAGGACTCTTAACAGAATGGATGCCTTTCTATAGATACATTCCAATGCCCGTTTTAGAAAGCGTAGATTACATCTTGTATTGGGATGTTACTATCCAAACGGATCATTACATCCGGCCCAATCGACCCGACATCGTGATGCGAGAGAAAAAAAAGGTGGAAGAGTCTACATCATCAACATTGCTTGTCTACTTAACTGAAATTTGCAGTCACTCTACACAACGAAGATCTATAAGTATAGCGAGTTAAGGCATGAAGTAAAGACCGCATGCAGGAATGTGAAGCATGCATCTATTCATCCTATTGTGATTATGGCTACAGGCAATGTACGTGCAAGATGCACTGAACATCCTGAACATATAGGAGTCAGTAGGGTACTGGCAGCAGTTCAGAAGGTGGTTTTATTACACAATTGTCGCATTGTAAGAAACTTTCTCGACCAATAGGAAGCACGCACCATGCTCGTAATTTTGCATCTACAACATCATCGCAAAATATTTCAAAGATCGTATAAATGCTTGTCTGTAAGTAGAACTGCTTTGTTAAAATTCAATTTTATTAGTTGAAGATCCATCTCTTTAGTTGAAAATTGAACTATCTTACTAAAAATTCGTATTTGTATATAATAACTTATTTATTAATGGAAAACTTGTCTATTTAGTTATTGATTGGAAATTCACGGTTTTAAGTTAAAAATTCAACTATTTGATTAAAAATTAATTTTTTGTTGAAAATTCATATTTTCGGGTTGAAAATTTTAAAATTTGGTTGGAATTTTTCTCTTTCATGACTGAAAAATCTTGCCTGGTTGACAGTTGAACCTTTTGTAAAAAAATTTCTTTTTCGTTTGAAACTTCATCTCTTTTGCCATAAATGTGCCCTTTTTTCTTTAAAAATACAACAATTCGGTTGAAAATTAAACTGTTTTAATCCCAGGTTCAGATATTTTGATGGAAATTCATCTTTTTGGTAAAAATTAACTGTTTTTAATGTAGAATGAACATTTTTTTAAATATAAACTATTACAATTCATATTGAGAGTTCATATTCTTAGTCAAATTCGACTGTTTTTTTATTTAAAATTATAAATATGTTTTCTTGGTTAGAATATTAACTATTATATTTTTTGTCGAGAATTAATCTTTTTGATTGGAAATCAACTACTTTGCTGAAAACCGATCTTCTTTGTTCAAAATTATTGTTTTTATTATTCATTATTCTAGTGGAAAAATCAACTATTTGTTTGAAGTTTAATTTTTGTTGTTGAAAAATTCGACCATTTGGTTGAAAATTAACCTCTGTAGATTTAAAGTTCAACTATTTCCTTGGAAATGCTTTGGAAATGTTTTGTTGATAATTAGTTTTTGTTTGTTAAAAATTTAATTATTTTGTTGAAAATTGATGTTTTCTGGTAAAAATGCATATTTTTTATCAAAAATTCAAATTATTTGTTAAAAATTCGTCATTTTTAAATGAAAATTCATCTTTTTTTTAATTCAAAATTCATCTATTTTCGTAGAAAAAGCTCTGGGTTCAGAATTGAATTGACTTCTTAAAAAGTCGTCTGCTTGGCTGTGGATTCGACTACTTGCTTAAAAATGCAACTGTTTCTGGGTAAAGTTAATAAGCTTTTGTTTGATATTTCGACTATTTGAAAAAAATTCCCGTTTGTAGGTTTAAAATTCAAATATTGGAATATAAATACGTGTCTTTTGCTTGAACGTTCAACTGTTTTGTTGTAAATGCAATTGTTTCGTCTAAACTTAATTTCTTGGTCTGTTTAAAATTCAACTATTTGGTTGAAAACTCATATTTCTTGGCTAAAAATGCACCTTCTTGGGTTTAAAAGTCAACTGTTTTCTTAAAAATTTGATTTTTTTGTTGCTTGAAAACTCAACTTTTTCGTTGAAAATTAATCCTTTGTGATTGAATATTCAACAATGTTGGCAAGAGTGTAATATATTTCAACTTGAAATCATAAGCGGTTTATATTGAATTCAATACGGTACCTATACAATAATTTTTTTTATCAAATGAATGTATTATTATTATTCCTATCATTCCCCTATTATTCCCACATTTTCGTTAAAAAGATCACCTTATTCCTCCTGATTTGAGAGCTAGTATTTCGGGCTGTGAAGTGTATTAAAATATATTTCATGCTTTACTACAGGCGTTGAAAATAGCGCGGCCTGGTAATTGAACGACTCCAAAAAGGACTTTTTTGTACGAGATGCGTTAACTACAAAGGAAAGAAAAAAAGAACCGTTAAATTGTTCGTTTCGCTTCTGTTTAAATGTTCGCGCAGTAAATCTTGAATACACTTTTGAAAGCACGTAATAAAACCTGCGGTTGTTTGCCTTATTCTGTATTTTTGCTGTTTGTTTTGAGATTTTAAACTCAAAAGAAGGGACAAAACCAATACGAGCATATCCCAAGGAGACACTCGTGTACCCTTTAGTTTTTCACAAAGTTTACAGATAAAGTGAGGATGACTCCTTTACCTTCGCCTTGGTTGAGCTGTTTACATGGTAAATATAGTCCCTAAAGCTAAAGCCTCAAAGCGACTTGAAATTCCTAAAATAATGTATATAGAATTATAGATGCTTCTCAAAGCGGAAGTAGAAGGCGCGAGACTCTTGAAATATGAGAGAATCATGAGTACCTCTATCGTTTTCAGTTTACAGTATTACAGCCGACAAATTTATGAAATTTCTCATATCTGTGTGAATGATTTTTTAGGTGTGGTTGAAAGTGGCTTTTACAATAAGTCATCGAAGTCGATATCCCTGGCGATATTAAATCAAGGGTTCACTTTTGGTATATACTCTACACATATATAAAGTATTGTTAAAAGTCAATAAAATCATTTAAACAAAATAGGAAATGGACAAATAAAAACTTTAATATTTGTATAATCTCAAATTTAAAAAAACAGAACTTTGATATCGGGATTTTAAATTTATTCATCAGTTAATTTTATAGGCGAAAAGGATGTAAAATCAGGGTATCAAAAATTGACAACAGCTCACAACTGCATTATGAAAAAATGAAAAGCATCCATTTACAAAGTTTTGATGCGGTTTTCCCAGGGTATATCTGTAGGTTTTATAGCTGAATTTGATACTTGGGCAATTAGTGTGTCATTGCGATTTACGATAGCATACACTTTTATTATAAATAAAGCATTGAATCATCATTTTAAGGCCAGATGATCGTTCTCAGCGCACCTAAATTTACTAAAACCACCTATAAATGTTCAAACATAAAAAATATATTTTGTTTTAATCAACAGAAAAAATATATATACAATTACATAAATAATTAATTGTGAGAACGAAATATTACTCGATTTTAAAATATTGTAATTTTGGTGATTATCTTATGTTTTCTGCTGTTCCTGCCAAAATCTGGTGGAAAATCTGAATAGTAACCCGGACCTATTAACCCTAGTGAAAATGCCCATTTTTGTGAGACATGAAGCGAAATTACTCAAATTTATATTCGACTGTATTTAAACAATTAGAGTAATATTCATTCACGTGTGCCTTTTTATATAAAAGGTGGACAAAAATCGAGTTTTTTAATCTCTTGCACTATGTCGCTTATTATTAAGTAATTCCTTATTTCAGAAATTATTCCCTAAAGTTATTATCAAAAATAACTTGTTAACAAATTTATTGAGTTACGTTAAGAATAGTTAAATAACTGCAAACTGTCATTCATACAAAAATATCACTCTTAAAATTCATTATCTGCATCATTAGTTCCAGATAATAATAACTTATTATGATTTACAAAAGAAAAAATTTGTTTAAACAAATAAAAATTGTTGAAATAATTGTCAAATAGCCTAAACAACAACATATTACCACTAATTTGGTGGAAAAACATTACACAAATATAAATTGTTTAAAGAATTGCAAAATATGTCGATGCAAAATTATTATTTTAGACATTCATCTCCTATAATATGTATCCCAAAAAATAGCAACTTTTCAGTATTTACTGAAAAAACATGTTTAAACTATTTTAAATTAGTTTGAAAAGACTTGAAATATACAAGGATGGTCGGGGGGTACAAATGACAAGTTATTGGGCGGTAATTATTCTTTGAATATTCCTTACATACATACATTATTTTTTCCAACACTGAGCTTATCCTATTTAAAATTCCACGTTAATTTAAAAAACACAGGGGTTAATGTTGACCAATTTGAAGAAAAAAAAACAGGGAATTTATTTTTTCGGAAAAGGAACAAACTAAGGGAGGGAGGGAGTTTTGCATCACCGAAAATAATATTTTAACGTATAAATTTGGACCAAACCATGTTTCTTTTTTCCATTTTTTTCAAAACTGAGCTTTTCCTATTTAAAATTGCATATTAATTTCAAAAGCCCAGGGGTTAATGATGACCAATTTGAAAAAAAAAACAGGGAATTTATTTTTTGGAAAACGAACAAATTAAGGAAGGGAGGGAATTTTCCATCACCGAAAATAAGAAATAAAATTTTAACGTATAAATTTGGACCAACCCATGTTTCATAACCAAATACTTATTTTGCTTGATAGAAACAATATCAGTTCTAAGATTAAAAAGCTGGTTACTTTTACAAAAAATAATTTAAATGCTTGATAAGACTTTTTTCTATATTGCAAATCAAATCTGGAACAAAAAAATTGTATAAATCAATAAGTAAATAATAGATTGATTGGTCAGGTAGGCCGCTTTAATAAAAAAAATCCCGGTTCACAAACATTTTTCACGGTCAATGAAATTAAAAAATTCTAACTTTAAAGCTAAATGTGTTTTCAATTGAATCAATTAAAACTGACCTGCAAATAATTTTAAGCAATTTTAAGTTAAACTTTTGAAATGATTTGAATTTTTCCTAACATTTTGTAAAAAAATCCTGCAAAATTAAAAAAAAATGTCCTTAAACCGTTCCAGATTCAATTTCGACAATTTTTGAAATATTTTTAAATATTCTCTAAAAATTAATTTTTCAAAATTAAAAATCATTTTGAATTTGCCTAGGATTCTTCAGAAAATGTTTTTTATTCTTTTGATATGAATGAATATTAATCGAATTTCGAGAATCGAGCCATCGATATGAATCGACCTTTGTACATAGCCCCCGCACGCACACACATGCACACACATGCGACCACATGCGACAAACTTACGACGTACTCCACGAGAAAGGAGCCTCAGCAGAAGATTAAAAATATTTGTTTGAAAACCTAAAATCAAGAAAAAGTTCTTTTTGGAAATATCACAATAATCTGTTTACCTCTCTCTCTCTCTCTGTTGTAATCATGATTATTCTTCGTTTCACATCTGGGAAAAAATAAAACGTTTTCTTTGCGACGTTTGCGACTATACTTCAAACTAAGGTTAGGTTATTGAAACAACATTATAACAAAAATCTGAAGTAAAAAACATGGCTCAAAGCAGACTGGAAAAAGTAGGAACCATTTTTTCCAGGTAAAAAATAACTTGTTTCAATATTTTAATGTAATTCTTAATTATATGGAAATGGTTTTCTATTTAATTTCATTTTTCAGATAACCTCCAAATTTCATACGATTTACAGGATTTACGAAACATGCAAAATAATATTAATAAATAAAAGTAAATTCAATAGCATAACCAAACTTAGAATTTTGTCACATTATTTAGTTATAGTTTAGTGCCATTGTTTGATATAAGTATTACCAAAAACATAGCTCAAATTTAAAAATACAGTAAAATATGCTTGCAAAATTTGCAAAGGCACTAACGCGAAAAAAGTTCAGACTTCAGACATTGTAAATTAACTTTTTAAATGGAAAAAGTTGTTTAATTTTCAAACATTTTTAAGTAAACTATCCAAATCAAAATTTTCTCCCGCAAATTGCTGTCACGCACCTAAAATGACAACAAAAACCGAAAGTCTATTTTTTAAAGATAACTATTGGGTTTTCAATTTTTCTTGGATTGACGGTGCAATTCTCAACTGATCTTAATGAAAATGACCAAGAGCCGTCAAATGTAAAACTGTATGAATTTCGTAAAGAATTGAGTTTGACAAAGGCAAAACTGCAAAATGTTTTTGGTCATGATAAAATTGCGTTGTACTTGAAGTTTTGAATGTTCAAATGAACGAGATACATTTTTCAAATTTTATTTTATATCGAAATATTGTTTTCAATACAAATAAAGATATCTATCATAAGTTTCGTTTATAATTTTATTACTTTTATATTGTATTATTAATTATTTAATGGTTTACAACTTTTTAAATACATTTTATCATAAAAAATAGATTTTTTTATCTTTACGCACGATTACAGCAAAATCTATTGGCCAATCAATGTTAAATGGTAACTGAAGGTGCGTGGTTCTACTTTCTAGTGCTAATTTTCAAGATGTTTACCAAATTTGTTGTTTATTTTATCATAAAAAATATAATTTTTCATCTTCGCGAATGGGTGCAGACAAATCTGTTGGTCTAGCTTACATAAAATTGTAACTGCAAGTGAGCACTACAATGTTCTACCACTATGTTTCAAGAGTTTATATAATATTATCATCAGTTTATAAAATTGTATAGATTTCATCATATAAAATTTAATTTATTAAGCTCACAGTTTACTCGTGCCAAAAAATTCTGGCTATACTTACATCTAAATTTCGGTACGAATAGATACCTTTTGCAAGTATATAACAAATTACAATTCTAAAACATTTATAAAATATATTTTTAAATACCGTAAAACGGCTCATCTACGCTAAACCGGCTTACCCTCAACTTTATTCTTTATAATATTATGTCTTTCTCTGAATAAAAAATTTTAAGATAAGCGATTGTTTTACTTTCCACAAATTTTAAACTTTACTTTAAAGCTTTTTTGATGCAGTTTGGTTAGTGATGACAAATAGAGAGCAATGGATCATCTCTTCTAGCAACCGTACAAGATTTATGCGAATTTTTACAAATATTTTCAGTTTTTTGTCCTGTAGAATGATTTTTGTAAGAATTTTAGATTTTTTAGAGAAAGAAGCTAACACTATTCTATTATAAACCACAAGTGTTAATGTTTCCCTTGATAATCATTCCGTTTAAGTGATCAAAAATATCTGCCACAACATTCAAAAGTAGAAAATCTATTAAATTACTTATTAATTCGTGAGGTTATCGGTAAATCTGGTTATATTCCAAATAACAATAATCCGTTTTTTTAACGTTGTAACGTTGTTTATGAATTAATTTTATGTTTGTGTTTTATGGTACGTAAGAGGGTCAGATAGAGACTATATATTTGAAGCAGCACTAGCTAATTTAAATTCCTTCTTGCCCTCTATTGTAAAAAAAAAACAACGAAAAAGCGAGTCCCTTAGGCCCATTGTACGGTGCACGTAATCAATTAATGTTAATTATTATTTTTTCATTTCACTTGGAAAACTTTTTAATTTCGCAACTTCATTCAATTGTACTTTGCCAAGTTTTGAACAAAGTTTTTCAATATTTCAAAACTGAGAACATTGTAGAACATGCAAAAATTCAAAACAATTCTTTAATTTCTAGAACAACTTCATTATTGAAAGGAGGCGTGATGAAAGAAGAAGATGTTCCTCTTTGGCATGCGATTTACAAAGCATTTCCTCCGAAATACGAACCAAGATTCGACAGGCCAGGCTCTCAAGCCCCCATCAAAAATATTTATTACACTGAAGACGTCATTCGAGCGTAACGACTTAAATTTCATTAAATAACCTCATTTAAAGAAGCCAAACTACATAATTCTAACTTCATTTTTTTCATAGGAAATTTCAAGAGGATTTTGCGAGTGTAATAGACAGTAACTTGCACTCCAAGCAACCATCACGAACTCAACAATTCATTGCTGAGTATCGAAAACTAGAAAAGGTAAATAGAGCCGTTCAAAAACGATGTGCTATTTTGAAAACTTTTTCCAACCCGATTGAATAAATGGCTAAAATAATAATTAGCTCAAAATGCTCTCAAAACAGGGGAAATAGTGTGATTTTTCACGAAAATAGAGGAATAAATTGCTTTCAATCAATTTAATGCATAGATACCATACTGAATTTAATATTGAAATATATTGCATTTTCAACAAAATGGTGGAATTTTCAAACAAAGAAGAGTAAACATCAACCACAAAAGATGACGTTTTTAGAAGAAAGTTGAATTTTCAATCAATAAAGATAAATTGTCGACCAACAACTTTTCTCACAAAAAAATTGTATTTTCAACCCAGAGGGACAAATTTTGTATTGAAAAAAAACTAATTTTTTACAAACCAAATGAATTTTCGAAGAAGATTACTTTTTAACCAAATGTTTGAATTTAAAACGCAAATACATGAATTTTTAACTTGAAAGTTGGATTTTCAACTAAAGAAGAGGAAATTGTCACCCAAAATGGAATAGTTCAATTTTAGATTTAAAAAGTTAAATTTTTTAAATGAATTTTCAATCACAACGATAAATCTTCAACAACAAAAAAATGAATTTTGAACAAAGTAGTTCAACGTTTAATAAATTATTTTAACTTTCACTCAGACAGTTAAATTTACAACGAATAAAGATGAATTCTCGACGAAAAATGTAATAATTGACACTTCAAGCAAAAAATATTTTAATTTTAAATAAAAAAGGACGACTTCTCAACAAATTAGTTGAATCCTCAAGCAAATCAAATTTATTTTCAGACAAAAAGTTTTATTTTTCACCAAAAGAGATAAATTTGTAAAGCAGAAGATAAATTTGCAACGAAGAAATATTTTTGAGACAAGACAAAAAATGATGATAAACAGACAACTTTTCAAAAAAGTTTAAGAAGTGAATACTTTTTCCGATCTCCAGAAAATTTTACCCCAAAAAAAAAAAATTTTTGAATTAAAAATTGTGGGGAAAACCTCAAAAAACAAAAGAGGCTCCCAATAATTAAAAGAATACATTTTTTTCATTGAAGAGTGAACCGAAATAGTCAAACGACGGACAAGTAATGAAAAGTAAGATTACTTGTCCGTCATTTGACTATCCCGGTTTGCTCTTCAATTTAAAAAGTGTAATCTTTAATTATTGGGAGCCTCTTTTGTTTGTTTTTCGGAATTTCCCAAATAAAATTCGGTAATGTTGTCAGAACAGTTTCAATATTTTCATCAGACCACAAATTTGTTTCTAAAAATTGTTTTTTTTTTAGGTATTATTTGCATGAGGTTGACCGACAGATTCAATTCCCTTTCCCCCCACTCTTTCCCTAATCATAAACCCGAAGCCCCGTCCGAAAAAAAATCCTAGCATTTTTAGAAGAGGTAAAGAATGAATATTTTTCTTTTTAGGAAGGCGTTCCTGAACCTGAGTTGTACGATAAAACAAAAGAAAAATTTGTTTGGTTATTGGACAAAGTTCACGAGAAAAAAGAGTTAAGAGATACTCGAGAGGCACGAGAAAGGCAAGAGTTAAGGCAGCAAAGCAACTTCAACTCTGATACTGATTTGAAAAAATCAAATATTGATATGAGAAAAATATTTGGATAGAGTGCCTCGTGAACTGAATCTTTTTATAATAACTGCGTTACATATTATGAGTTAGTGGTTCAATTCCAATTATTATTATTGTGCGAGATATTTAATAAATAGTTTTAAAAATATCAATATCATTACGGTTTTTACTTATAATCCTTTGTAATCTTATTCTAAGAAATATATTTTATAAATTTTTAACATTATAGTTTACTGGCAGTAGTTTATTAAAGATTCAAACTTCTAAAAGTCACTTTTCAACCGTAGGTCCATACATCTTCTTCGCATATAAAATTGGAACCGGTATATTCAAAAATTTAAATCATTTTGCTAAGCAGAAACGTAAAATTAAAAAATATCACAGAATTCATTATCAAATATTTTCCCGGTTAGAACGGATCGATCGGCAAGTTCGATAGGTTAGGTCAGGTCAGTTACGCATATGTTTTTGACGTCTTCATAGTACGCTTGTCAAACAAATAGCTTTTCCTAATATTTATTTTAAAAGGAAACACCGAATAGTGATTTTTCAATCGTTCAAAATAGAAACATCCACAAAGTGAGTTGAAAATATATATACAAAAAAGTTAGGTGGGCACTTACCCTTTTTCCAAGAAAAATGACAACTTTCA
>JAWWLR010000155.1:54853935-54867745 GCA_035041075.1 Acraspis erinacei | reverse complement strand
GGAAGGAATGATTAGAATGTGTATATGAGACCCTAATTCAAGAGACATTAGAAGCCATAGAAACACAAGAGCTTGCATGAGAAAAGGCATGGACGTAAAGGAAGCTACGGAGGTATGCCAGGACAGAAAAGTGTGGCGACAAATATTTTATACGAAATGCATGAGGAAGAGTGTCAGTCTAAATCTAAAAATCAATCTAAAAATCTATAGCCTCTCCTATTATAGGTATAATAATAATAATAATAATAATAATAATAATAATAATAAGAAGAAGAAGAAAGGGCTAAAAAAACGTACCAAGACAGCTAATTGAGTATGAAAATACATTAATCTTCTAACTACAAAGGCAAAGAAGTGTGAAAAATACACAGCATGCACGATACGTTCATCACCTTTTAACTTTTTCTCCGTCTTTCACGAGAATTCATCTACATGTTCGAGATTCTAATGACAGGTGATCCAAACAGATTATAGACTGAGAAAAAAAAATGAAAAAAGTCTCTATTACATTATACACTGACTTTAATTTCTATCCATAAATTATAAATTTTTACTAAATCATACAGCCGACAGATTTGCAAACAGAAACAAAAACTAAAACTAAATAAATGTGTGCCTGACGTGTTTCCTGAATTGAAAAAAATCTGCAGACTTCGGTTATGCAATTTGCGAGTGTTTCATAAAAAAATAGCTGAAAGTGCTATCTGTTTCTTAGAATTTACCTTTTCCATGGCCATCGCTTTATTTCAAATATGGACGCCGACGTTGAAGAGACTATGCGTTGCCCAGGAATAAAGAAAAGTTCCAAATGCACCAAATCAGAACAAAATCCTAAATTATCAGACACCACGTTAAACTCATAATTTTTATTAAACGATGTTGGCCAAAAATAGTGAAAATTACCAAGTTACGGAATCTAATAGTGCAAAAAGGAAATATATTTTGAATTCACCAAATATTTTTCAGATGATCAGCTCGAAGTGAAGTGTATTTATAAAATAGGAACGTCAAACTCAAAATTCTCGTTTTCTTAACTTGAAAATAAGATAAAGAAAGAAAGGATTGCCAATAATCTCCAAGCAAATATGGAATTCTAATCGTATACAAAATTAAAACTTGGATGTGAACGATGCGTTTCGAAACTAATAAATTATGCAAGTGCGCTACCATGCAAGTGCAATCTGTACAGTTAAAAATTGCACAACTCTGTGAACTAGTGAAGATATAAATCTTAAATCGCATGAACCAAGTTGGTGTGTAACAAGCGCCTGATGAGTTGAATTTAACTGTAAAATTAGGCGACCAGTTTCTAAAGACTTAAACAACTTTTTCACAAGTCGATGCAAAATCGTAAAATTATAAAAACTAGAATAAATCAAGCATTTCTAAAAATAAATGTCTGAAAATCTTTCATTCTATATTTTCAATTAGAAAATTAAATTAAAATTTACTTATTTAATATTAAATAACTGAACTTTCTTGACTATTTTATGTTTCATTTTTTTATGAATAAATATGGCTTTTTACGTCAAAAAGGTGAACTATGTACTACAGAAATTAATCTAAATCCTGATGGCATGCGCAAAAAGATCAAGAATTCGATCACTCACGGTTATAGTTTTCTTTCGTCCCTTCTTATTAAAATCCCTTTCTCCAACCTGAAATACAAAAACAAAAATTAGCTGAAAGTTCTAAATAATATATATTATTATACTAATATACATTAAACCTCGTTTCGCAAATGAATAAATAATCGACTTAAAAATGAATTTTCTGCTAAAAAAATTTGATTTACAAATTAAAAATTGAAGTGTCCTAGCTTTTTGCTTTCTTTTCGCCTGGGATTGTTATTAGCTCCAGTAAAATCCCTTTCTGTGAGCAGTTGGAGATTTCTTTATCTTATCTCACCACATAGTTCGATAAGATGCGAAAATGAAGTCAAGTTGACTCATTTTACCATTTTGATACTATGAAAGCGAAAAAATTTTGAAACTATAACATTGCAAACGATTTTTGTATTCACAGTGGTTATTTCATATCAAATGAATTTTTTAACCCAGTATAAAATTCAAGACTTTAAAAGACTCTTTAGAAAGGTATTTTATAAGCATAGTAACGTGCTGGAAATATCTTCCTTAACTGATCAAGTATTATCAAGCTTAAAATTTAATAAAATTGATCGAAGACTGAATGCATGATAAATAGGTACTAAATCTAATTTAGGTTCGTGGCCGATAAAGTATTTTTGAATAAATATTATTTGTATAAATCGTATTATTTTTATTCCTATCTTTTTTTTTTAAATTTCTCCATTCGCGATGTAAAATCTCGCAATTATTATAATTATAGCGGCACGTATTAACACTACTTCTGAATGAAGTTGGTATAAGTCGTTAATAATAAGTTCTGAAAAGTCGAGGACTTTAAGTATAATTGAGTATAACCAGGAATAAAGATGATTGTAACTGTAAATATCATTGTTCTTAAACTCTGTTTCATTTCAAGTCTTTTGTTAAAGTCAGCTGCTTCTTAATTTCAATTGAAATCATTCCTTCACCATAATTGTGAAAAAAATTATATACATTGCCTACCTCTTTATTTCAAACAATAATTTAGAAATTGCATTGCTTTAAAATTTTAAAGATTTAAAATTATCAAGTATAAGTATATAAGTCATTGTTATAAAGATTTTCATGGAAGAACTGCTTGAATTAGAATTCATAATTTATTCTGCCTTAGAATTAATAAGTCGATCTTTGTAATAACAGGGATCACAGTAAAAAAAAGGAGCTCAAAAAGGGGAGAAATAGAGTCAGTTTTTCACGAAAAAGGGAAAAAATAGGAGAATGATTAAGAATTAATTATTACATGTAGAAAAAAAGAATCAATCTCTTATATTGTATTTTTAATTAATTTTAAATGCATTTTTGATGACTTCTGAGATTAAAGAATTTTATTTGACAATTTGGATCAATCAATTAAAAATGTAAGTTTCAATAATTAAATTTTTAGTTTTCTCCAATTAAAAAAAAATTGAATTTTCGAATGTTGCAAATGGAAGAAAAATAATAACTGAATTTTCAACATTAAAAAATGTAATTGTAAGTTAAAGAAAATTAAAAATTGAATTTAATAAATAACAATTTCAATACAATGGTCGGCACTGGCAAATAATACTTTTTAAATTAATACTCATACAATGGATTCTCAGTAGAGAATTTTCTAAGATTAAAAAAATCTAGCGCTGATCTTCTCCTTGTTAGGTTTTTGGAAATCTATTCACGGAGATTAAAAAAAAACAATAAAAAATTTATTAAATAAACCATTTTATGAGTTCAAAATTGTTCAAATAATCAATAATATTTTCTCTTTTAAAAAGCACAATTATTAAGAATTAAATCGTGATACTTTTTCGTCCGAAAAACTAATTTAGCTTGGAAGTTTTATTCAAATATTGTATTCTTAAACGTATCATATATGAAGAGAAAGCGGGGAAGTTTATGGAGAAGAGGGGAAAAGGGGGAATTGTTCAAAAACGGGTAAATTCAGGAGAATAGGTGAAATACTGTGATCTCTGTAATGGCACCAAAATTCTAAAAGATTGGTATTGTTAATGAAAGTATTTCAAATCTAACACTATAAATTTTAATGAACAAATTACGTATTCACTTTTAAATGTCTGATCTAAAGTAACAAAATAAAACAATAAATAAAAGTTCGGTTTCATCCTAAAATCCGATTCGCTATTTCAATTAAAAAAAGAAACTATTTAAGAATTTCTCAGGGTTACTCCATTCACGCTTCATTCAATGCCAAGCATTCAGGTCATTGTAACCGTGAGATAGAATCTGATTAAATTCAAGAAAACAGAATTCCCGCGACTGTCTGAAAGTACTTCATCTTTTCAACCATAAAAAAAGAAATAAGAATTCCAATAATAAAATGAAATTTACAAATTTGTAGTATACATATTGTAACTAATAAAATGGACTCTTGTAATATTCTTTTCTAACGAGGAAGATAATAACAGTCTGGAGATAATAAAAGATTTAGCAACTTTAAGTGTTTCAAGCGTGGAATCAAGTTTCAATGGCAAAGTATTTTCTATGACGACAATAGTCTGAAGAGGAAACACCACATATTGTCTTCCACAATAAGGTTTCTCAGTGGAGAATTAATAGCATTAAGAATCTAACTGACCATGACTGCATTGATCGTTTGCACTTGCTGCAATCTTCTTCGAATTTAAGTGGCAAAATTAATTTTAATTCAAAATTTCTACCTACAAAATGTCAATATAAAAATTTTAATTTCTGAAAAGTTTCAAGCATGAAAAATTGAAAAAATATTTGCAACTGTAAATTTTTTAGTTTGTAAACTATCCAAATGAAAAATTGAAAGTCTTGAAATTTAAAAGCGATTCATTTCAAAAAAGATTAAATTTTAATAGCTTCTAAAATATGCAAAAAAAGTAAAAGCTTCAAAATTATTATGTATACACAAAACACAGAATCACATCAATTACATCGGCCACAATTAAACTAAAATAACAAGAAATACTCCGAAAAATGTAAGGTTAGAAAAGAGAAAAGGCTCGTAATCAAACTCTAAATCTGTATCAGAAAAACAAAAGATTAAAAATATCTCCAAGCACGTTCGAAGATAAGCTTGACAACGAATCCCCAAAAACGAAATGTCAAAATCCGTGATTTTTGCTCTATTTCTACCCTCCTCTTTATCCAATCCAAGCAAAAAAAGAGAAAATAAATGAGAAATTAACCTAAAATTAGCAGAAAAGATAAATGTTTTTGCAACAAAGAGCGTAACTAGCTTACACCTATATCTTCATAGGTGACTTCCAGATTCACCAACACTCCTACAATTTCTACTGCAGTGTGCACACACTGGAACGAGGGTGAGACTCATGAAAATATTGTAGACGTCAATCGCGAGAGCGTGACGTCCTGGCCATTTAACTTGAGCCCGAGGCGAACACAGAACTTTTCAGAAATCGCAGAAAATGTTCAGGCTATTAAATTTTACAGGGAATTTGTACATAACAGAAAAAAGAGGTGGAAGGCAAGAAATTAATCGTCGAAGAAAGAAATGCAATGGATTCCGAGAAATTTAGCACTCGATTGTCACACCGACACTTTTTCCTGCTTTGCCAAAGATGAGATTTTTTGTTAAGTGACACTTTTAGATAAGACTCACCTCGGCGCGGTCTTGAAATTTGTCATACAATGCATACAATGCACGAAACAAAGCACGTACAAAATAACATAGGACGATTGTGACAAGTCCATTCACAGGCACTACTGACTCTGACGAATTAAAGCTAGGATGATTCAAGATGGCGTTTGTACAATTTCCGTGAAACAAACTTCCTTTTTCCGATTAAAAACATTTTAGTAAACATGATTTTGAGTTGAGATTTTTTGTTGTTGATATTAAGTTTTTTTAAAGTCTAGAAAAGAGGCGAACATTATTTGAAGACTCTGAACCATTTTCGTTATTCCTAACCTCAAAAAATATATGTATTGAAAAACTGATAGAAGGAGTCCAGCTTCCTCTATTTATGCACCAATAATTATCTTACATATAATAAATATATTTAATTATACAAATGTAACCCAAAATGACTAATATAATGTATAAATTTTATATTTTGACACGTCTGGTCTCTGATTTGACTGCATTAGTTTCCGGATCTTTGCCATTTAAATATCACTTCGCTCTCCTACTTGCTCCTACTCTCCTTTATGTTAGTAAATAATAAGTTCTATTTCCATTGTCTTGCTTCGGAACATATGAGAAACATAATCTTTTGATAAGAACATTTTAAGCACGCTCTAAAACATTAAATTACCTTGAAGTGACTCGATTTCTCTCAAGTTCTTCAGACTTCTGATCTTTGAGGTTACGTTCCCCAAAGTCGGCGAAATTTCAATAACAAAATGAACTAAAAAACTTGATTTAAAATACGAAAAAGGCATTAGAATGACAATGAGTGTGCCGATGACGCTATTTCGGACTCTCGCGAGGTCAAAAACTCTGAAGTATTTTGTGGACAGGAATCTGCAGAGACATAACCTTAAACCGAAAACTAGATTATTTTCAACTGGTGCAGAACCGACTCAATCTGAGGACCTGGTGTGCAACGTCGGGACGATAGGTCATGTGGATCATGGGAAAACGACCTTAACAGCAGCTATCACGAAGTATTTGTCCGAGGCGAATAAAAGCTGCAAGTATGTTTCTTATGAGGAGATCGATCGGGCGCCGGAGGAAAAGGCTAGAGGAATTACGATAAATATTGCTCATGTTGGGTATTCTACGGAGAAGAGGAGATATGCTCATACTGATTGTCCAGGACATGCCGATTTTATTAAAAATATGATCAGTGGTGCTTCGCAGATGGATGGTGCGATTTTAATTGTTGCTGCTGATGATGGGCCCATGCCACAAACTAAGGAACATCTTCTCTTGGCAAAACAAGTTGGAGTAAAGCATGTTGTCGTTTTTATTAATAAGGTAATAAGTTATTTTCAATTAAACCACCAGCTAACTTCATTTTTTTAAGTGCTGAATAAAAACAGTGGACCAAATGCATGGGATTCGGTCCATTTTTTACGCTATTTTGCTAATAATTCGTAAAAAAATAATTTTTTCTGTTTAAGTGTGTGTAAAAAATAGTCTGTATTTTGTAATAACTATTTAATGAAAGAATAAAATGATAATAATTATTAATCATTACGAAGATATTACACAAGTAAGGATTTGTCCCGTTGCTTTCCCCGCAGGTCTCAACGAAGAAAAGTTAGCTGGTGCTTGAAGTGTGAATACATATTTGAATAACTTCAGATCTTCACATTTTTTTCCCCTTTCTTGAAGAAATCCTCTTTTTTCCCCTGTTCTCAAGAAGCTTCCGCTTTTTCTCGTTGTTATTGCTTAATTGCGAACTGAATTAATGGAACCCAGCAATAAGAAAATTAAACTATATTTTGGTTGAAAGTTAATTCTTTTTAATTGAAAAGTTTAACATTATATTTTTGGTTCAGAATTCATCACTTTCTTTTAAAAACTCTATTTGGTTGAAAATTTTATTCTTTTTTTTTAATTTCAACTACATATTTGGCTAAGAAGACATTTTTGTTTGTCGAAAATTCAACTGTTTTGTTGAATATTCGCTTTTTAATAGAAAATTGGTCCCTTTTGTATTGAAATTTCATCTTTTGGTACAAACGTTATTTTTTTTTTGTTTTTTTGAAAATCCAAATGCTTTGGAGACTTCGTCTTTTTGGATTTCAAATTAATCTTTTCATAGAAAAGTAATCTTTCCTGAATGAAAGTTATTTTTCTTTTTAAATGGAAAGTCTATTTCCATGATATTTTTTGCTCAGAATCCAATCTCTTGCTTGAAAATTTAATTATTTTCTTAAAAATTCAACTATTTTGTTCAAAAGGCATCCCTTCTGGTCGAAAATTAAACTTTTTTATTGAAAATTAAATTTTTTTGTTAAAAATTCCTCCTTTTGGTTAGAAAATGCATCCATTTATATTGAAAATTCATCTTTGATGGGCCAAAAATTTATTTTTGTATATCTTTCCTAATAAATATTAAATATCATTTTATTAATTCATTAAATGGTTCTTAAAAATAAAAAAATTAAATTCTAAATATACTAAATAACTTAAAAATGGACCTAATCCCCTGCATTTTGGTTCAAAATATAACATCTATTTTGTGGAAAATTAAATTTTTCGTTCTTGACTGAATAATCTTTCTTATTTACAACTGTTTGGTTGCAAATTAAACTACTTGGTTGAAAGTTGAACTGTATTGTTACAAATTTATCTTTTTTAGTTTAGTTCATCAGTCTTTTATTTAAAATAAAAATATTTTTGTTGGAAGTATGAACAATTAAATTTTTCGTTGAAAATACATATTTATTGGTTGAAAATTAAACTACCTGATTGAACGTTGAACTATTATGTTAACTTTTTTTTGTACATTTTTTTTTTAGTTGAAAATTAATTTTTTAACTTGACTATTTAATTTTTGATTGAAAATTATCTTTTTTAGCTTAAATTCCAACCACTTGCTCAAAACTTGGTTGAAATTGGTCTTCCAGGTTGAAAATTCATGTTTTTATGATAAAACAAAACATTTCTTTGCATCTTTTTTCTTTCTTGGGTTAAAAATTCATCTCCTTTGGTAGAAAATTAATATTTTTTGGTTAAAAATTCAACTATTTTGTTTAAAATTAAATATATTTGGACTTGAAATCTTAGGAATATGGTACGTAAATTAATTTGATTTAAAACAATTTATTCCCCTAATTTCGTGAAAAATCACTCAATTTTCCCTCTTTTGAGAGCATTTTGCGTTGTGAAATCTGATCTTTCATTTAATCATTTTTCAAATTGTGCTATAATTTTTGGTTTTAAGGCAGAGATAGCAGATGAAGAAGTGCTTGAATTAATAGAAGACGAAATGCGGGAAATGTTATCGAATTTCGGCTTCGATGGGATCAATACTCCAGTGATTTGGGGCTCTGCCCTTCTAGCTCTGAAAGGCGACACTTCCAAATTTGGAATCCCATCTTTGAAAACTCTACTTGATGCCTTAGACACCTATCTTCCAAACCCAACGAGAGATTACACTTCTCCCTTTATTTTACCAATAGATAACAGTTTCAGCGTTCCTGGTCGAGGGACCGTAGTTGTCGGAACAATAAAGCAGGGAATCATGCAGCGGAACATGGAGTGCAATCTTCTTGGTTTTAATGAGAATTTTAAGACTTCTATTTCTGATATTCAGGCAAGAATAATATTTTTTTTTAATTTAATCATGTATACAAAAAAAAGAGAAAAAGAATATAAAAGGGTAGGGGAGGAGTAAAAAAAGGTTATCAGGAATATCCATGATTGAATATTTTTTTAGATATTACATTTGGTCATTACAGAATATTCCATACATTTTCTTTTTATCAATACAGATAATTTTTTTAAATATCAACAGAAATGACGGGTTTTTGTATTGGTTAACTTCTTTAACAAAATTTTAAGAAGCGAAAAATATATTTTGAAAGTCTTAGCTTAATCAAAAATGATTTTTTTCTAAAATAACATTTCATATAATTATTTGTTATTGAAAACTGTACAGATAATAAATGCATAATATTTTGTGCACACACAGAAAACGCAGGGTGGCCTCAGGTCAGGCAAGATCATAAGTCACTTTTTGCTCAATTCACTTCTTAGTTATTTTTTTGAGCTTTGAAAAATTTCAAGTTATGTCAAAAGATTTTAAAGGATTTGAAATATTTTAGAACAGTTTATAAGATTTCCAGGAATTTTAATTTTATTTCAGTAATTTAATGGAATTTCAAAGAATTAAAAATATTTTAAAAGAATCAAATGCTTTTTCAAGAGCTTTAAAGAGTCGCGAAAGATTTAAAATATGTTGAAAGATTCTAAGGAAATTTTTGACTGACTTCAAGAATTTGAAGGGATTTAAAAAAAAGAATTATTTGAGGGCATTTTAAAAGATTTCAAGGCATTTTTAAGAGATTTAAACAAATTTCGTGCGACCGTAAAGAATTTAGTAGAATTTTAGAAGATCTGGAACACTTTTGTGAGATCTATAAGATTTTAAAATATTTTGAGATTTCATAGGATTTTTTTAATGGATATAAAAAAATGTGTTAAAAAAAAGTGAGCGATATTTCGTAGGGTTTCAAAAATTCGGGCAAGATTTTCAAATATTTGTTTGCAGTTCATTTGAAGTCACCATGGATTTTTTTGGATTTCTCTTTAGTTCCCTTAAATTCTTTTGAATTTACGCAATTCCATGGATTTTTTTTAAATTTATAAACTACTTTTAATTATTTTCAATTTAACTTGAATTGTTTTGGATCGAATTCTTTTAATCTCAAAAGAACATTAGTCCATTATTGGAATGCGCATTAGTGACTTTTAATCATTTTCTGGCTTTAAAAGGTCACTTTTTCCCAAGTAAATTAGGATGTGGCAGCCCTGAGACTACTAAATTATGAATTTAAAATCGTTTTATTCCATTAATAAAAGATTCTACATTAAAAAAGTTACAAATTTAGAATTTTACTCTACAAATATTAATAGTCAGGGAAAATGAAACATTAGTTAGTGAATTTTGTAAATCAAGTTTTTAGGCCACCCTGAAAACATTAGATTTATAGTGAAAAAATACCATTACATACTATATGGACGATCACACTTGAAATATCAGCTATTTCAATATTAAGGGTTTTTTTTTAATTACAGATTTTCCAGAAAAGCGTAAGCACGGCAAAAGCAGGAGAAAATGTAGGGGTTTTAGTAAGATCAGTAAAACACAGTTCTGTCCGAAAGGGAATGCTGTTGTGCCCTATCGGTTTCCAGACAATTGGTAATCACTATGAAGCTCAAATGTATTTATTATCAACCGCAGAAGGTGGAAGGACAAAACCCCTTCAGGTAACTGAAATATTGAATTTTCTTTCAAATAAAAAAAAACGTATCTTCCTAATTGTAAATCTTTGATCAATATTTTCTCTCTAGGCAAATGGATACTGTACACAAGTGTACAGCGCAACCTGGACAATATTCGGGAGATTCGACCTGCTTCTCCCCCAAGGATTAAAGATCTTAATGCCAGGAGAGCAAACAACGACGAGAATAACATTCCTCGAACAAATGCCCATGACCGTAGGCCAAAATTTCACCATTCGAGAGAACAGATCGACTGTTGCAACTGGAATTGTCACTAAAGTCCTGCCATCCATTCGCATTGTCAACGGGAAACTGAACAAAGTGCAGATACCTGGAATTCTGCCTTAAGTTTCCGAAACCGAAACACTTGTACAGAATGAGATACGAATTGTTAAGTTTAGACTTTTAGACCATACGAAAATATAACATTTTTGCTTTATTTAATTTATATTTATTTTGCCTCAGCAATCTTGCTCGTGCAATTCTCGACAACCATGCAGAGGAATTAAATCTACACAGTTAATAATTCAATTTACACAGGATCTTCAAAGTCTGGAAGTGAAACAACTTACTGAGAAAATAGAAGTAATAAAATATTTAATAACAAGCCAATCTCTGGTGATTCATAATTAAAAAAAAAAAAAAGAAGGAAAGTTCTCAATGACTTATTTACGAAATAGTAGGTACTTTATTGTTTATTAAAGAACCAACGTGTAACGTATCAATATATGTTGTATGACTATCGTGTTTATCGTTCGAATGTGGAATTGTTGAATGATGTTGGAGCAGAAAACCCGACGCGCTTTCCCAAACGGACAGAATTCGGGACTTTGTGTGTCGGATTGAGGCGAATCCCCCAACAGCGCGGCGGCTTGACTCGTTTATTTACTTCGCTAGTGACGCCTCGTCGATTTTGCTGGAACATTTTTATGCGTTGAATCCAGCCAAGAAGTCTAGGACGACCTTCTTCAATTTGGCGTCTGACGCTTCACTGATGATGCTTTCCTTTGCGATGACGGCAAGGAGCTCTTGTTGTGTGGCCCTGAAACGAGTAAATTGGGATTTTAAAGTAGGAACTTACTAGTAGTTGGAAAATGGTAAATCAAATTCAGGAGTGCTTACTTGATGTGGGCAAGGAATTCCTGCTCGAAGACAGTGATTTTGGCGGGGTCCATTTTGTCGAGGTATCCTCGGACTCCGCAGTAGATGACGGCGACCTGTTCTTCAATGGCCATTGGTACTGGAAACAAAAAAAGTTATAGTTGGGGATAAATCTTATTTCATTTCAATATTTTTAGAGTTTGACAGTTAGATGTGCCAAATTCATAAGTTTGTCAAGACAACTAGACATCAATAAATTAAAGCCTTAGAAACTTTATTTTGCAAATTTAACGAAGGGATCTTCCATAAACTACGTTACCAATGGGGTACGGTTGGTGCCTTCTAGAATTTAGAGCAAATTAGTTTCTAAAAGTACATACGTTTTCAGTTGAAACTTCAGTTTTTTTGGTTCAGAATTCTTGAATTTTGTTGAAAAATTCGCGCTTTTTTGGCAGTAAATTAATCTTTTTCGTTAAAATTCATCTTTTTTAGTTAAAAATTCAACTTTTTGGTTCAGAATTCTTGAATTTTGTTTAAAAAATTCGTTTTTATGGTAGTAAATTCATCTTTTTGATTAAAAATTCTTCTTCTTTAGTCGAAAATTCAACTTTTTGCTTGAGAATTCTTGAATTTTGTGAAGAAATCGTTTTATTAGTAGAAAATTATTTTTTTGTTTTGTTTCAAAATTCGATTTTTTGGTAGTCAATTTTTTGTTTACAAATTTTGGAATTTTGCTTTTAAAAGTACGTCTTTGGCAGTAAATTAATATTTTTCTTTAAAAATTCATCTTTTTTATTAGTTGAAAATTCAACTTTTTGTTTCAGAATTCTTGAATTTTGTTGAAAAATTCGCGCTTTTTTGGTAGTAAATTAATGTTTTTGTTTAAAAATTCTTCTTCTTTAGTCGAAAATTCAACTTTTTGTTTAAGAAATTGGAATTCTGTTAAAAAATTCGCCTTTGGTAGTTAATATTTGTCTTTAAAAATTCATCTTGTTTCGTCAAAAATAAAACTTTTTGGTTGAGAATTCTTTAATTTTGTTAAGAATGCGTTTTTTTTAGTAGAAAATTAGTTTTTTTTTGTTATTTCAAAATTCGACATTTTGGTAGTCCATTTTTTTTATTACAAATTTTTGAATTTTGTTTTAAAAATACGTCTTTAGTAGTACTAGTAGTAGTATAAATTGTTAAAATAATTGTCATTTTTGGTAGTAAATTAATATTTTTGTTTAAAAATTAATCTTTTTTAGTTGAAAATACAACTTTTTGGTTGAGAATTCTTGAATTTTGTTGAGAATGCGTCGTTTTAGTAGTAAATTGATCTTCTTGTTTAAAAATTCTTCTCTAGTCGAAACTTCAAATGTTTGTTTTAGAATTTTTTAATCTTGTTTTAAAAAATTCGAATTTGGCAGTACATTAACACTTTTCTTTAAACTTCATCATTGTTAGCTGAAAATTCAACTTTTTGTTTGAGAATTCTTGAATTTTGTTAAAGAAGCGTTTTTTAGTACAAAATTAATTTTTTAGTTTAAAAATGCATCATTTTGGTTAAGTTTAACTAGGTTTTAAAATTAAACTACTTTGTTAAAAATTCATTTTTTGGTTCACTATTCCAAATTTTAGTTAAAAATTCATCTCTTTGGTTGAAAAATCTTTTTTGTTGTTAAAAAATTACTGTTTTCATTGAAAATTGACCTATTCCATTTTTGATCCAAAATTGTTCTTTTTAAAGTAAATTTCAACTTTTTGTTAAAATTGAACTATTTTGTTAAAAATTCATTTTTTGTTGTTGAAAACTAATGTAGTTTAGTTGAAAATTCAACTTTTCACTTGATAGTTCTTGTACCTTATTGGAAATTCGTTTTTTGTATGAAATTAACTTTTTTATCGAAATTTCATATTGTTGATTTGATAATTCAACTAAATGTATAGAAAATTTGTCATTTTTCCTTAAAGTTCAATGATTTAGTAAAAAAATATCAACTATTCTTATTTTAAAATTTTGAATAATACTGTGATCAACTGTCACATATAATTAAAGTAGCCACATTTCAATATTTGCTCTGAAAATCACTTTATTATTTTAATTGTTGATTTATTATCGAATTTTATAATTCACCACACCGCCATATTTGAAGTTTGACTTGCTATAAACAAAAAAAACAGCATAAACGTAACATCAGGGTTTACCACAAGT
>JAWWLR010000155.1:54838547-54851207 GCA_035041075.1 Acraspis erinacei | reverse complement strand
TGTTTTACTGTATTTTGCATAGTGTGGCCGAAAAGGTGTAATTTTTGGATTTTCCATTATTTTTAATGCCGTTATTTGGCTTAAAATGTTAATTTTCGGGTGTTTTTTGGAATTTTGTGAAAATATTAAAAAAAGTTCAAAATTAACCAAATGGCGGCAGTTTTCCTAAAAATATGTGAAGTTGATTTTCTCAAAAAATTCCCCCTTTTATTTATTTTTTTTTTGGTCAATTTATTGTTCAGTTTTAACTTTCATGAGGAAGGCATCTTGTGAGTTTCATGCGGGCTAAAAAACTGTTGCTGTCAGGAGAATTTTTTTGCATAAAATCAAATTTTACTCACTTTTTTCGCAAACGACAGATTCTCTTGCAATATATTGCATTGTTTCAGAGAAAAATATTTTTAGGGAAGGAAATTCTTCCGGCCTCAAAAATGGCTCAGTCCGTAAAAGGCTGATAGAATTCCTTGCTTCTACTAGCAGAAACTTTTCCAAAATATTGGAAAGAATAAAAAGGCAGGGTTTTTAGAAAAAAAATTTTTCCGGTTTTCAAACTTTAAAGAAAAAAGATTTGCTGGAAATCTACACCTTTTTATTTTTTCTGCATTTTTTACACGTTCTGATTATATAAGGGAGATATCCGAACAGCTTAATGCGGGTAAACCATTTTTATGGCCGGGGCAGTTTTTTTCAAAAAAATATCATTTTGAGATTTTTCTTGTACGCAAGAAAATTTGATTTTAGAACAAAAAATTCTGCTCACTACAAAAGTTATTTAGTCCGTATAGAACTCACAAGATGTCTTCATTAAAAAAGTAAAAATTGAAATTGGTAGAAATATAAATAGGATTTTTGATTAGAAAATGGACTTATTATTTTCAGAATAAACCACTGCCATTTTCTTAATTTTTACCCTTTTTTATATTTTCCTTTAGATGTTAAAGGAAAACTTCAAACGCTATCAGAATCAGAAAGAAAACGATAAATATGTCAACTAAGTATGACGTTATAAAGGTTTAGAGATTTTTTTAAAACAAAGCACAACATTCAAATATGCATAAATCGTAGTTTTTGCGCGAATGTGAAAAATCATTTGCTTTTTAATTCGAGGCGAAACCATATTGTAAATACAATATTCCTCGTACTTAGGAATCTTCTTAGTGACCTTACAATTTGAACTATGGCCACAAATAAATATTGCAGGAGGAATGTAAAAAAACAACCCTGAAATTTTCGCGTACACGAGAGATACCACGTAACACAGTTTGAAGAACTCTTTTCTGTATTAGATTTTTTAAACAAGCTCACTTCTCTAGGAAATGTTTAAAAAAATTTCAAATCGTACTGTTTTAGGTACACTTATGAATGTTTCGTACATGTTTTAGCAAGTTTTTCAAAGAATTTAGTCTAGACAAACTTAATAAAACAAAATTAAAAAGGCTCCACATGTCGTTTATTCTTGAACATTTGGGTCCTTTTTTTAACGAAAAACTGAAGGGTTCAAGCCATTGCTTAAAAAAGATTAATCAAAAATTAAAAATCCAAGATATTTTAAAAGGCCAGTTAACGGGTTTTCTCATTTTCGGCTTCATGTATTCGGGGGGTGTTCCTAACAAAAAAAAAAAAATGAGAAAAAACTCGGATGGGTAAGAACTTTTTCAGTGACTATGATTTAATCCATAAATAATAAAAATTCCCCTTTTTGATTTTAAAATTAATATTTTCAGGTGAAAAATTTAACTCCTTGGTTGAAAGTTGAACTGGTTTCTTAAAAGTTCATTTTTTGGTGGATGGACAATTTTATACTTAAAAAATCGTTGGTTTTTTCATTGTAAATTAATTATTTAAGCTGAAAATTGAACTATTTTGCTGAAATTTCAACTTTTTTTTAGAAAACTCGTATTTTTTTGCTTGAAAATTCAAAAGTTTGATATAAAATTAGAGTACATTAGGCTACATAGTACAAAATGGAATTTCTTAATTGAAAATTTATTTAACTGGTTTATAATTCACCTTTTTTGGTAGAAAATTCATATTTTATGTTGAAAATTCAACTGCTTTGTAGAAAGCTGATATTTTTGACTAAAAATGCAACTGTTTGGTTGAAACTTATTTTGTTTTGATTGAAAATATTTTTTTGGTTAAAATATCAACGTTTACATTTTTGGTTAAGAATAATTCTTTTTTCGTCGAAAATTCAATTACTTTTTTGAGAAGAAAACTGAAGATTTTACAAACCCCACCCCCCTCATCGTCTAATGTCAGTTTTTGATGATCCTAAATACATTTACGAACAAATTTAGTAGGAAAAAATTACATAACGAGGTGTGTGAGGGGAGTCAACTTACGGCCCTACCATGGCCCGGGGGGGGGGGGGGGGTACACCGTTAAAAAATTTAGAAAAAAAAAATTTACCAAATTAGCCATTGTGAGAATTTCCCGTTATGTTGTGATTCGTCGAGATGATCGACATGTTATTTTAGCGAATTAACGAAGAAGTTTACAAATATTTTTCGAGGGAAATGTAAAGAAGTAGTGACATTAGCAATTGTGAAAAAATGATGTACTCAGTGTCATCTTTTTTCGAAATTGTAGTAAAATAGTTTCATCTCTGAAAAAAAGTGTAAAATAGTGTCACTAGTATGACGAGTCTGAAGCCTGTTAAGAAAATCTTCAAAGCGGCCAAATAGAATTGTATCCACAAAATTGTCAGGATTTCTGGGACTAATGAAGTAATAACTTGATTTTTTACAAATAATGCTTTCTGTAAAACTATTTTTTTCTGAATCCAAGAGTTATAAAATGTATATATTTTAAAAAACTATCCACAGCTTCAAAAATCTCTTTTTTTTGACATTGACATTGAACCAGATTCTCACAATCAAACTCTCAAGGTTTTCAAATCCTCAGGTTTTTTTTTAAATCCCAAATTAACTCCATGAGACGATCGAAACGACATAGTCACAAAACTCACCTTTGGTGCGGCACCCAGGATACGTTCTTCCAAGATGGAAGAGATTTCCGCAGACCTTCTGCTGCAGGAGACATGGTATTTGTGGGAAGCTATTCCACTAGGGTATTTAATCTGAAACAGCAGTTCCATCTCATGGTTAATGATCCTTTTTAAATATTGTATCAAAATACTCATTACATAACACACTCCGATTTATGTAATACTCCAAGTTCCGCATGCTTTTTCGATCTGAATCTCTAATTTTTTACACTCAGGGGAGAAATAAAAAACACCGACATTATTTTCCAAAATACGAAAAGGACCGAGAGTGAAATAAGGAGTTAAAAATCTCAGCCGGTGGCACTTGCGGAAAATGTCGGCGCCCACGAAGGTCCGTTGGAGTGGCAAGCAAAAAATCCTTCTGATTTGAGAGAAAAATGGAAATTACCTGCACAGTGGCGTTAGGCAGTTGTCTCGCCACGGAGGCGGCCAGGCGAAGGGACAAAAGGGCCATTTTTGCGAGTTTTCTGTCCGTCGACCGGACAACGATGTCGAGGATGAAGAACGGTCAAGACACGGACGAGCAGAAGAACGTCTCATCTAACCCCACTCTGCGCCGTTCACGCACAGGAAGCCGACCATCGACCCAATTTTTAATCTCAAACCCAAAGTCGTTTTCCTGTCTTCCGAGAAGGAGATCCATGTGCTTTATGGATTTATTTATAATTTTCTTTCCATTATCGAATTTTGCTGGTAAAATCCCTTTCGTCTGAAGTATTTCAGCCTTTTTTTGGGCTGTTTCTTAGAGTTTTTGTGCAAAATTGAAATTTGACTTCCGGTTTCGAGGTTATGAGCTACGTAATGAAGAAATCGTGGTAAATTCAAATGATCTAACTTATGTTGTATTTTAAACGATTAGACGATTTCTATTTCACAGATTATATAATAAAACTATTTTCTACGGTTTTAAAATACTTTTAACTGTAATCTTAACTTAACATTTTTTAGACGCGAAGCTTACGCGAAACAAAAAATAATTGATAATGCGATAAAGTCAATTGTTTCGGGAATAACTTGTTCTATAAAATATACATTTGTTTATTCGGTAATATGGATATGCATTTTTAAATTTTTTAATATCAATACAAAATTTAAGGGTTCTCAATTTCCATCATTTTATATATTTTCCTCCTATTTAATTTCAAAAAATTTCGAATAGTTTCTAAATTAAATTTTGAAATATGATTTTTTAGGCTCAGTGTGGTAAAATCTAGCCCAGAGCCCTGAACCTTTTTATTGGAAACATTTTGTATGAACTAAAAATTTACAAATATACAATATTTTTTAATAATTATAACTATGGTACAAGAAATTTATTAATTTTGAATGAATTGTATTTCCTAGAACTAGAAAAATGAATTTTACCGTAAAATTGAAACAACCTCTTACCCTACAAAAGGAATGCATCCCTGGATTCCCTGAATAAAATGGCAGACGACATTTTTTGGAATGCGCGTTTCCTGCGCGAGTGACAAGTGTTTGTGGATAATCCATCAAAATTCTGCGCTTTCTCCCCCAAAAATGAGTGATCAAACAATGAAATTCAGTTGAAAAAGGTTTTCGTGAAGTTTGTGATTACACAGGGAAAAGGGAGTCATTCACTATGACTACTCTCAGATTAAATCCCACGAAATTAGTCCGGCGTCGGAGTTTGTTATTGTCATTTACTGATCATTGTTAAGATTTCAAAAATCCTACTTTATTCAGCAAATGAATGATCAAATTTTAACAAAACATGAAAATTTTTGCCTAGCTTCATCTCTTGAGAAACATAACCAAAAAAATTATTTGGAGCACTGATGACACACTGGTCTTTTCCAACAATATACATATTGACAGCTGACAACTGTCAATTATTGATCAAATTGTTTAATCGCCTTAAATCTATTATCAACTTTGAAACAAAATTAAATGGGTGTTCAGAGATCAATGAACAGCATGAAATGATGAAGAAAAGGCTCTTGTAGATTTATTAATAAGAATAATCTATATAGATTCTCGGAATGATTTGATTTATAAATAATAGAAGATTTTTCACAAGAATTTTTATCAATGAAAAGCATGGATTCAGCTACGGAATTGGAGCAAATTGAGAAGCTGGTGAAGGAGGCGGAAACTTTAAAAATCCGCCTCGAGGATGAGAGACTGAAGTTGAACGATGTTACTCGTAAGTGCAAAGCTTTTAAATCAATTTTTAGTGCCTGAAATGATTTTTCAAAATACCTTTTTTCATTGTGAGCATTGGATTCTAAATCTTCTAATCTCCCTGTTCAAAACAATCCAAAATATTATAAATGTTGAACATTTAAATTCCTTTTTAACGGCCAACATTCAAATGTTTCTACGAAATTCTTAGAAATTAAACATTCTTTTTTTTCTTCAAAAAAATCCCAATAATCTAAGGGTTAAATTTGGAAAAGTATTTTTAAATGTATCCATACAAATAATAAAAAACATATTGAAAAATTTTAATAACAATTTAATAGAATTAATTATTTCAGTTGCTACCGTTGCTGACAGACTCGAGGCGATTAACTGCATAAATGTAAAACCGAGACGAGTTTTAAAAGGACATCAGGCGAAGGTTCTTTGCTCTGATTGGTCGCCAGACAAACGTCATATTGTTTCTTCATCGCAGGTAAATTACAAGATTAATTAATAATCTAGAGCCTCGTCCACACTTCTCTTTTTTTTCCAAACAAAAATATTGGTTTAATTCAGGATGCAATATTTCCCCTATCCCCCTGAGTTTCCCCTTTTTCCTTATTCCCGAAGAATAATAGCTATGCTATGTATTTTAAGAGGTTGTAACGAATTTCTAGAAAACTTTAGGGAATAAAGTAAATTTTATTTCAAGCGATTTTCACGGATTTCAACAATTTCAAGGGATATGGACATAAACAAATTTCCAAATATTAAAAAAATTTCAAATTATATAAATACTTAGATTCCAAAGGATTTTTAAATATTTCGTTTAAAAAATTCTAGAACTCTTAATATGAAAAAATGTGTTTTATGGACTTTTAAATATTTTATGATTTTAATATTAGAAAATAAACATTCCGGGACGTGAACGTGCACATGCATTTTATTTCGTCGAGTTTTTTAAGTTAAATCTAATGAATAATTTTAATTTAATTTATACCCAAAGAATTTCGAATGCTTTCTACTTCTATTAATGGATTTTTGCGATTTCAAGAGATTGTAACCAACTTCGAGTATCGAGAGAACTTTAGGATTTCGTTTAAAAAAATTGTAGCACTTTCAATATTTAAAAATTTTTTATTATTGATTTTTATATAATTTGGTTTTAGTATTGTAAAATATAAATCTAGGGGCGTAAACGCGCATTTCACGCGCTTGGCGTTTTGTCTGCAGTAAAATGTTTTAGTCGTTCAAACTTGAACTATTTTTAATTTGAGTTTGATCGAGAGTATTGAAGAGTGTTATTTCCAATTTACATTTAAAGTAATCATTATAGTAAGGATGAAATCTTGGACACAAATATTTTATTATACTTATAAGTATCACAATTTAATAAATAATTAATACAATTTTTAGAAGAAGATATACTCATGATTATGAGATCGATTCCAAACATATAAAAATGGTTTATTTAAACAAAAATTAATAAATCATTTAAAAAAATGTAAACCTATACAATTTTTTAAAAATTGTTTCTTCTTTTCTAAATTCAAAAATCATTGATCAGAAATCAATTTTTTTTAGCTATGATCTCTTTTAATTACATAATTAATTTAAAAATTAAATTTCAACATGTTGCAGGATGGTAAAATGATAATATGGGATGCTTTTACAACCAACAAAGAGCATGCAGTAACAATGCCAACAACCTGGGTTATAGCCTGCGCTTATGCTCCTAGTGGAATGCTTGTAGCTTGTGGGTAAGTAGCTTAACAAATAATTCAACAAAAACTAATTTACCGCCAGGATAATTATTATTATTCAAAATCTGAATAATAAAGCTGTCAAAAATTTCCTTCTTCGTTACAGAAACATGCAATAACTTACAGGGATCACCGTCTTTCCCCCTGCGTTTATCCCTTTTTCACATTTTTCTTCTTTTCCCTATTTTCGAAAAACTTCCCACTTTTCCCCCATTTTCTTTAAATATACGATATTTGAAAATACAGTATTTAAATTATGCGTAAAACTCTGAAATTAGTTAATGTACGTAAAAATTATAAAAACTATTACTAGAATATGCTACCGCTAGTAGTGAAAGTTTTTTGTTCTTAACTTGTTGGTAAGTTAAATTCGAAATATTAATAATTAAGTTTTACAATTTAAATTTAATTATGCTACTTCTATGAAAATAATTTAATGCATCTGTACAATATTGCACTATTTAAATAAGTTATTTAAAAATAAAGTATGAAATAAAAAAAATCAATATGTCATATTACAAACATAACTATATAAGTTCAAACAGTTTTAAATTCTGAAGACTAGTCCATTAAAAATAAACACTCTTCAAACAAAAATTTGAAGCTAAAACATTTTAAAACATTATGAAACAATTAAACACGCATACAGAATTAAGTCTTTATCCTATATAAATTTGGTACAGTGAAAAGTTGATACAGAAGGTGGAGACTTTTTAATTGAAATGTACAAAAGTTAAGTAATTAAAAAAAATGGATTATTCCAAGTTTATCAACTGTATAGTTAAATCTTCTAATAAATTTAAGGTCAAGCGTACAAAATTAAGCCACTTGCATTCTAAATTTATATAGCAGTGTTGATCAGTTTCAAATTTTATTTTTAAATCTTACCAACAAAAAATTTACAGATGCTTATTTGACGAATTTCAACCTAAACTATTTAGGATTTAAATCAAGTTTTGCGGCCAAAATACTTGGCCACTGGCCAGAAATGTTTTTAGACATTTTAAAAATTTTTAGAAGAAAAATTCATCTATTAAAGAATTCGAAAATGCAGTTTTGAAGGGTTCCACAATTAAAAATGAGAATCGTTTGAAATTGAATTGTTTGTTTGCAAAAAACGTTTTAATTTTCTTAACTGTGAATATTAATAAATCGATGATTTTTGAAATTTAACTTTCATTTAATTTAAAAAATTTTTATTGAAAAGCGTTTAAAGCTTTCATTTTATCCTTCTAAAATGCCTAAATTATTAAGTGTTTAAATAAAAAATTCTGATTAAAAAAATGTTCAAGCTTCAATTTTAAATTAATTTTTTTTAAAGTTCCTCTTTGTGCAACTGTTTTGAACTTGACTGATTTTATTTGCAGTTCAATTTTGATTACTTCAGGTTATTTGAAATTTCTTCGGTTGAAACGGCCACCCTCATTTTTGAAATGTAAAATATTTTATGAACGCAAACTTGAATATTTTAATTTGAGTTTCAGAGCAGTAAAGAGTGTAATTACAAACCATTCAAAGTATTAATTATAGTAAGGACGAAACACTTATGTGACACTTATGGACACTTATGTGTATAATTTTAATTATGGTATTTTTAAAAGACAACATATTCTTCATTGTTAGAACGATTTTAAATATATAAAATTTTTTATTTAACATTTTTTTATACTTTTTTTATATTATTGTAAATTGATTTCCATTTATCTAAGTATTCGAAGTATATCGAATTTAAACAAATAAGTTCTTCAAATGCACAAAACATAGAAAAATCATTTAACACTATTTAGACTCTATAACGTTTCCTATAAAAATATTATTTCTACTTTTCTACACGTAAAAATAAATGTTTAATCTTTACCATATTTTCCCTTTTTTGAGTTCCTTCTTCTCTGTGATCCCTTAACTTATCTAACCAATTATAGTAATATTGATCAATATTTTTGATTGATTTCCAGTGGTCTGGACAACAAAGTAACAGTCTATCCTTTGAGTCTGGAAGACGACGTATCAGCGAGGAAGAAAACAGTCGGAACTCACACATCCTACATGTCCTGCTGTGCTTTTCCAAACAGCGATCAGCAAGTTTTAACCGGAAGTGGAGACAGTACTTGTGCTCTTTGGGATGTGGAGAGTGGTCAACTTTTGCAAAATTTTCATGGACACTCAGACAGCGTGATGTCCATCGATCTCTCGCCCAGTGAAACTGGTAACACCTTCGTTTCCGGAAGCTGTGACAAAATGGTCTTTATCTGGGACATGAGGAGTGGACAGTGTGTTCAAAGCTTCGAGGGTCATCAATCCGACGTGAACTCTGTACGTTCTTTTTCTACATTCAAGTAGATTTAATTCCATTTTTTATTAAAGCTGACAGGCATGCCTAAATTTTTTATGATAATTCAAGAGCCAATCAAAAAGTTGACAATTTCTTGGGCTCATTTTAAGCAAGAGGTTACAATGTTCATTTCGCGTCACTTTCAAATTGTTAACATTATTTTCATAGATTTTGATACTAACTTAGTCTCTATTTATTAAAAGTACTCCAACTTAGGCTCATTTTACGTGGAATTTAATAAGCTTTTAAACGCGTTTGAAAAATTATATTATTTCGTTCTACAATTTTTTACTTTTTGGTTACTTTTTTTTTCAATGTACAGCTACTTTGTACCTACTTTTGCCAGTAAAGTAATGTACAAAATTGATCGTACTAACAAAATTAATTTTTGTTATTTAAAAATTAAACGAATGCTGGAAATACTTTTCATTGTAAAATCCAAAATCCTAGATTATTATGATGGAAATTGGAATTGAAACTATGTGGAAAAGAATTATTTTATTATCCTGAAAAGCCAACTTTTGCGTTAGAAAAATGTGCTTTAAAAAATCTTATTTTCATAGTTTATCAATTTTAATTTATCTCTATTTTTTCAATGTTTTTATAAGCTTCATAAAATCAAGGAGCAGTGCCGTGAATTAATCTCCTGAAATTTCTCTCCGTGTAGGCAAATAAAAATATAAATTGAATAAATATATATTTTAAAGGACTTTTTTAAAGACACTTTATGGTTATATGTTTCCAGCGGCGTAGTCAGGATTTTTTTTGGGAGTTGCTTCGATTTTTTTCAGAGGGAGCTTCGGGTTTATATTTAGGCAAATAGTGGGGGAAGGGAATTGAATAAGAAAAATACTTAGTACCGAGCGGCTCAATTGTTGAATTTCCGAGACAAAAAGGCGAATTTCCTATACAAAACTGTTGTATTTACAACCCGAAAATATAAAATTTCAAAAGAAAAGATAATTCTCAATAAATTATTTAAATTATCAGTTAAAAAATTGTTGTTTAACCCAAAAAAAGGAAGCTTCAATAAAGTATAGTTTAATTTTGATCGAAAGATATGAATTTTTTTCTAAAAATATGGATTTTCGTCCAAAATTATGAAGTTTTAGGAAAGTATGTAGTTGAGCATTCAAGGAAGCAATTGAACTGTAAACATAAAAAAATGGATTTTCGATAAAAAAATATAATAGTTGAAATTTCAACAACAAGAGATTTAAATTTAAAATAAAACACTATATAATTTAACAAAAAATACGAATTTTTTTCGCAAAATCGTTGTATTTTCAACCAAAACATATGAATTTTTAACCTAAATTTATGCGCGGCCCCAAATAGGCATGTGATATCAGGTTTCTTTATGAATTTGAACAGTATAATTCAAAAATGTAAATAAAGTTTAATTTATCGCCTTATTATGTTCAATTTGAAGTTTTTCTTTTAATGATTGGGGGAACACCTCCCTTTCACAAAACATTCGTTGAAGAAAATTCGTAATCGTCCCCTCTCAAAAATTGTCTTTGTCTGAAACTTTGTCATCTGAATTGTAGGTACGTTTCCATCCGAGCGGAGATGCGGTAGCGACAGGTTCAGACGATGCAACCTGTCGTCTCTTCGACCTTCGAGCGGACAAGGAAGTGGCAGTTTATGCGAAAGAGAGCATAATTTTCGGGGCAAATGCAGTCGATTTGAGTGTGAGTGGTCGCCTCCTTTTTGCTGGTTATAATGATTACACGGTCAACGTCTGGGACACCCTGAAGTGCCAGAGAGTTGCTCTTTTGTATGGCCATGAAAATCGAGTATCTTGTCTCCGGGTTTCTCCAGATGGAACTGCTCTCTCGACTGGAAGCTGGGACACAACTTTACGAGTCTGGTCTTAAGCCCATCTCACAAAAACCACCACCTTTTTATCCGCTGTTCTCTATGCATAATATTATTTCTGCAATGCACAAAGCGGAAATATTAACACACAGTATTTAAAAGAAATTGTACCAAATACGAGATTTAAAGAAGCCATTGATAATTATTATTGTTATTAGTCGAGTAAACGTAGCTGCGTAGTAGAGACGGAGTACTGATTGCAGTTAGCTTGTCCGATTTGTCGTTTTAGAATTGAGGAGATTGTGTTAGGCTGGCCCTAAGTGATTGGCCAGTGAAATTATCCCTGTTGACGTTAGGAAAAGTGAAAATAAAGATTTAGTCAACACTGTATTCGTCCTCTTTTCTTTCTTTTAATTTTCCATCCAATTTGTAATTTCTTTTACGTATCAAATATATAGAATTATTTATTTTGGTTTTCAAACTTAAGAAATAAGTTTTTTCTGGTGCAAGGCACCGATGTACAGAAAACAAGGTTTTTGGAACATTTTTGTTCCATCCATCTGATTTCAGTGTTTGGTAATAATGTGTTTTCCTGAAACGTTACATTTTTTTAACAACGGTAACGGTAACAAATCCATATTTTACTACAAAATTCAAATAGTCTGGAAACTTGATTTCGGACAAAAAGAAACCCGCTTAAAATATTTTAAAATCGGAGAATATCTTATGCTTCTCATTAGGATAGACGTGTTTTACATTCCAAACATGAAAGAAACTATTTGTATAAAAAATGTTGATTATTTCCATATGTCACAATTTTAATTTCTTTCATCAATGCTCACCCAAAAAATAAACTGAAACAAATGGTTCGTTTCAGCCATCTTCATAAAATGATAATTTGAATAAGATATTTTTTCGTGTCTTTCTGCTTCTTTGCTGTAAAAAAAAATAACGCCCAAAAAATGTCCTGCAATTTTTTCCCTCACACAACAAATTTTTTTTAAATCTCTAATTGAGATTTTTATATCGATCGAATCCATTTCAACTGACGCGGTTTTGTTTAGAGAAAATTATCCAATAAATACTTTCAAATTGAAAAAACTGTCCACGTAGCTACGGATAATATAATATATTATTATAATATTATTTGAATTTTGACGTCTATCTTTCAAAAAACCCAATTTATGCTGTAAATTTCTATAGTTCTTGACTCAATTAAGATACTAATTTTTTTTAGGCGCTCATGAGTTTTACCTTTCTCTTTTTCAATCCATCAGAAACTTAAAAAAAACAATGAACAATTTGTGAACGATTTGTATAAAAAATATAAAAAGTCGATTTTGACGAAAACGTACACTTATATTTTCGCCATTTTTACATTCTCATGAGAGAAGGTATTACATTTGTGTAAAATTTGACACCCTCCCCCCTTTTTTTATAAAATTTCCACGTTTTGAGACACCCTGAATCCGAAAAACAGGTTTTTACTAATGTGTCTGTGTCTATCTATTAGTTCGTGTGCCTGTGGTTTTTTAGTTTGTTAGCACGATAACTTTCGAAAAAATTGACAGATTGGATTGGCCTTTGGT
>JAWWLR010000155.1:54820343-54832512 GCA_035041075.1 Acraspis erinacei | reverse complement strand
TCTCATTTTTCTTTCCTCTTTTTTATTTTTTTCCAAATGAAAAGAAATTTTTTTCCCTTTTTTCCAGGGGGAAAGGAGAGGAAGAAAAAGTGTTGTTTTTTCAGATTGCAATGGGAGCATTTGTGGTGGTTGTCCAAATTTGGTCGTTGAATTCTTGTATTAATTTTCAGGAATTTTTCATATTGATATAATACACTCTAAAAAAACATAACATTTATGAAATAAACCATTTTTATATGTTTAAAATTATCTTCATAATCAAGAATATTTTCTTATTTAAAAAATACCATAATTAATAATTAAATCGTGATACTTTCTCATGTCAAACATTGTTTTAACTTTACAATTTTACTTGAATAACAATTAATTTAGTTTGAAATCGGTCAAGTAGACATATTTTTTATTGGTAAGATTTAAGAATAAAATTTGAGACGCGAGAGTTCCGAGTTTAAAACGTGAAATTTTATTTTGCATTTGCTTGAAATAAATTTAATAAATTAAAAATTTTACCATTCAAATTCGAGTCTACTCTTTGATCCCTATGAACTATTACTAAACCTATAATTTCCTGCAATCGTCTGTAAAACTACTTTTTCATAGAATTTCATACGTTGTCGTAAAATGTTTTCCTCCAGGGTTTGCATTGATTTATAATTCGACAATAAATTATTGTTGAATTAGTTGGCGAGCTGGAAAACCGGACAAAGTCATGGAATTTTGAAACCGTACTTCTGTAGCAACCCTGAGAATGCAAATTCGAGTACTGAATAATGTTAATATATATTTTTTTAGGATTATTCTGCAGACACAGAAGACAACGGACAAAAATACAAGCCTCGCTCGTTGATTGAGCAATATTTTGGAGGAACATTCGACACAGAATTCAAATGTGTTGAATCGGAAGAAGAGCCTCCGACCAAGGGAAAGGAAGAATTCCTGCAACTGAGTTGTTTCATTTCGACAGATGTTAAGTACATGCACTCTGGTCTAAGGAACAAAATGCAAGAACAGATTACCAAAAATTCGTCGACACTGGGGCGTGATGCAGTTTTCACAAAAACGGTAATTAATTTCACTTTTGTAATTGTTCTTTCTATAATAATTATTGCTTTTGGTTGTGCAAATAGATTATGAAAAAATAAATCCTGACCTTGTTCTTGTTTTCAGTCGAAGATCAGTAGGCTTCCGGCGTACTTGACGATACAATTTGTTCGTTTTTTCTATAAAGAGAAGGAGGCGATAAATGCGAAAATTCTCAAGGATGTCAAGTTTCCCCTCGACTTTGACGCCTTCGAATTGTGCTCTGAAGAGCTGCAGCAAAAACTCACTCCGATGAGGGAGAAGTTCAAGGAACAGGAGGACAAGTTTGTTGAAGAAGCTCGTCATGTAAAGGATAAAAAGAGCAAGGGTGATAGTAAAGAAAAGAAAACAAGAAAAGAGCCTTTCCAGTTTCCAGATGGTAAGAAAATCCATTTATTTTTATATTCTTCTCATTTCCAAGAAAAGTACTTGTCTTATCTCAAATAAAAAACAATACTTCTTTCCTGTTTCAGATCTTGGATCTAACAACAGTGGTTACTACACATTGCAAGCAGTTCTAACTCATCGGGGTCGTTCGAGTAGCAGCGGTCACTATGTAGCTTGGGTTCGTCAAAAGGGCGACACATGGTTGAAATGTGACGACGAAACCGTCAGCATAATTACGACCGAGGATGTCTTAAAACTCAGCGGTGGAGGTGATTGGCACTGCGCTTACGTCCTTCTCTATGGTCCCCGAATACTCGAAATTCCAATTCCAGACGAAGAAGTCCCCGAATAGAAGATAGCGATTTTTATATCGATTTTACTCTAGGTCAAATTTCGACCGGCTCGTCAAATTACTCAGAGAGTGAGAGAGAGAGAGAGTGAAAGAGATGAAGAGTGATAAGGTGAGCGAGAGACTGATCGCAAAGAATTGAGCAAAGCGCCGTGAATAGTTGTTTCGTAGAACCCCACAACTTGGAAAACGAGTTGCATTTTTCAATCGAGTTCAGATTTAAAATTAATCGAAATGAAAATTTCAAATCCTTGATTCAAAAATGCATACTCACTAAGTCGTCTTGACTATTGGACTATGCGAAATCTTTTTATTGGAATTATCTAATTATTCTGTGAATAATAGGGAATTATTTATAATCTATTCTGAGTTGTTGGATTTTACACTCTTTCGTTTTAATGCTTTGCGAGCGAATTTTCGCCTTGGCGAGAATTTGAGTGATTATATATTGGTTAATTAAGTAATTAATTAATAAGCGGATTTATATCGTGAAGTGATTCGTGAGACGTCGCGTCGATCCACCGCTAGATAATTAACTTGTTTCATAAAGTTGATATAACAAATAGTACTCGAAGTGTTTTATTTTTAGTTTTGTGAAAACTGCGTATCCTTGACTCTAACATCTCTTCCGTATCCCTTCCCAAGGACTTTTCGTAAATGCGGTATTCCTTTGTCACAGCGGGGTCCATGGAAAAATTCGAGCACAATGGGAGGCTCGACTTTTGTGCCGCCCACTATGAATGGACCAGCACGTATTGGAAATTTCGTCAATATATTTTTCCCAGGATTTTTCATGCCTTGAATTTAAAAAAAAGAGGTTTTTGTAGAAACGGTTGTTTAAATTTTTCTTTTAAATAATATTTTTCGAGGATTTTTCAGTTGGGTTTGTGGATTTTTTGTTTCTTTTGCATGGTTCTATTCTAGAATTGAAATTAGAGTCTCGTGGGTTTTAATGAGTAGGACTGCTACGACCCACCTTAATCGATTCATTGAAAAATAGCGGCATCTCATTGAGAAATCGCGCTGGCGTTCCGGCGACATTCCCAGAGTTCTTCCAAGGTCTGCAAATCAGTGAATCTTCTTTTAGATAAATATGCTGCGAAATATGAAGAAGAAGACTTTCAATTTGAGAAATAAAATTTAAATTGCTCGAAAAGTTATTTGTAAATTTGAATTAATAAATAATAGAAAATCATTAATTTAACAATAGTATTTTACATTATATTAAATTCAATTTATTTTTTACTCGTTTTAAAGTGACTGAGCTTAAAAATGTACAGGCATTTTTATTTCTTTTATTCTTTGTATTTTGACAAATAAAAATAATTATGGCCTACACTCTACAGGATATGATAATTATTTATCGTCCTCATAATGATAAAAAGAGTAAGAGATATTTCTAATGCATCTACAAATAATAAAACCAACTTGAATATTTTAGATTCTTTACATTAAAAAACAATAAAACTATACACATTTTTTAATTTATTTTACATAACCAGTTATTTTTATTACAATTATAAAAAAATTTTGAGTCATGTTGGAATCCAATGGTTTGAGCCATTGAAATAAGATATATAACAATAAAGTCCAATTATTGTTAAATTACAGGTTGCTAAAGATCAGGAAATTTGAATTTTATTTTAATTTAATTTGTTATTTTAAGTTGAATTTCATAAAATTTTGCAGTGTTATTGTGTTATTCATACTCTTTCCCCTATTCTCTTCACCCCTTTTTAAAAATAATTCCTCCTTTTTCCCCTGTCTTCAACAAACTTTATCTTTTTCTAATTTTTTTGTTTAAATACGAACTAAATTAAGTCTACTCATATATTTTTGGTCGAAAATTCAACTAACTTTTTCAAGATTAATTTAACTGATTGAAAATTTAACTATTTTGTTCCCTTTTCGGTTTTTGGTGGAAAATGTAACTATCGTTTTCAGTTGAAAATTCAACTTTGAATTTTTCATTGAGAATTCCTCTTTCTTGGCTGAAGGTTAAATTACTTTGTAAACAAATAATTTGTTGTTAAAAATTGAATTATTTTGTTGAAAATCGTTTTGTGGACTTCTGTTAAAGATTCATATTTTCGGTTTGAGAATTCTACTGTTTTGTAGAGAATTCGCCTTTTTGGTTTAAAAATTCAACAATTTAATTGAATTTCTTTTACTTTGACTGAGAAATCTTTCTTTATTGAAAGTTCGTCTTTGTGGTTTGAAGATTCATCTCTTTCGGTAGAAAGTTAATCCTTTTTGGAGAAAGATACAACTGCTTTGTTAAACATTAACCTATTTTGGTTGAGGCTTCAAATATTTGGTTAAAAATCTGAGTGTTTGGGTTGAATTCAACTATTTTTAATTTCTAATTAAAATCTTTTTTAACTTAAATTTGAACAATTACATTTTTTATTGTGAATTAATATTTTTTTTATTGAAAATTGAACTACTTTGTTAAGATATGAGCTCATTTTTTAGAAATTCATTCTTTTTGGTTAAATAACCATAATTTTTGTCGAAAATTCATTTTTTTGTTGAAAATTTAACCCTTTAGATAAACAAATTATTATTATGTTAAAAACTCGTCTCCTTTGCTTGAAACCTTAACTACTTGGGATAAAATTAAACTATTTTGTTGAAAATTCGCTTTTTTGTGTTAAAAAGTCAACTGTTTTCTAACAAAAATTGAATTTTTTTCTTGAAAACTCAACTCTTTTGTTGAAAATTCATATATTTTGGAGGAAAATTTAACAATTAGGGGGAAAATGCAATTCATTTCGACTTGGAATCCCATATTTATAGAGATACTAACTTTATGCTTGAGAATAAGAGCTATTTTATTAAAATATTATAAATTAGTATATAATAAATAATAAAACTATTTTATTTTGTGTACCTATCCTATGTTATGTTTCATTTTACCCACACACATTCACTTTCCTTCTTCATTTCACACAGAGTTGAGATTTTTTTATAAATTCGTAAAAAAAAAGTATTTTTCGTAAAATATTTGTCGGAAAAGAGGGCATATTAAGAGCATAAAACAGTTTTTAAAGAGCATAATACAAGCATATTTAGGCATTTTTTTAGGCATAATTTAAGGTTTTAAAAAGCATAGAGAACATTTGAGAACATTTTGGTGTTTATCGATCTTCTAGGTGTAAGATTGTTTTTATGCTTAGAAGAAAAAGTTATAACGCGGCCAGGGAAAATGAAAAATTAGTCAGGGAAAAATCAGAGAATTTTGAAATGGGGATTTTGTATCAACCGTGAATTACAATTTCACTGAATTTGAAGACCTAGATTTGAAGCGGTTGAAAGATAAATTGATTATAATCATGTTAGGAATGCTCTACTTCCTCCTACGCTTAACAATACGTGACGAGCTACTGAAAAAACAGAAAATGTGTTTAGATTTAAATATATTTAAATTACAGTCATTGCATTACGTTATTTCTTTCCTTCATAACATTTTATAATAAGATTATAAACATATATACCGTTTTGTACCATATAATCAACCGAGATTGGAGATAAATCCAATGTAATCAAAGTAATATCAGTATAATAATATCTTAAAACAACATACAACAATTGTGAAATAATAAATAAATTTTAATAAATATTTAGTGAAATGATAATCTTATAGCTAGTAAAATTTAATATAAATAGATTAAAAATTTTTTGGCAACAACTTTATAAAATGAGCCGAAGAAACTTACATTTTTGTTACAGTTTCGATTAAAAAATTTAGTAAATAATAATAATTAATAATTTAATAATCGCATATTTTTCCTGTTCCAAATTATCAAAACGAAATCCGGTAGATTATTTCCCCTCGGGATTTCTATGCAGAATTACGTGCGTTCTGATTTCCCTGTAGACATATTACAAAAATAAACAATGTGATCCTGCTTTGCGCGGGGATGTAGGTTGATGAACTTAGGCAATAAAACAAAAATCTTGATTCCGGAAATGAAATTACGTCAGCTTAGTCTTTTTCTGAATCGAGAAATCGTACTAAAAAGAAAAAGGAAGGCCGTTTTGGGCTGGAATCGCCGGGGCTTTACCGATCGAATCGGAATCGTTCGGCAAATCGTACGAAGTTTTCCGATCCATGGCTTATGTTAAATGCAGGTTTGAGAACATTAATTGAGCGCTTATGCGCAGTTTGGGTACCGCCCTTCTGTCAACGAAAACATTTAAAAAAATTCATGTGCGGATAAGTTCATATTTTTCTACATTTTGGGACATGAAATATTTTTTTTATTTCTCTGGAATAACGGGAATAAACAAATGAAGTTTCAACTACTCAGATAACTTTTCTACCAAAGACGAATTTTTAATAAAATACATGAATTTTCAACCAAATAGCCAAATTTTCAAATAAAAAAGATTGATTAAAAAAAAAATGGAATAGTGGAATTTTCAGTTAAAATTGTTTTTCAATAAAAAGAAACGAATCCTCAACAAAATAGTTAAATATTCAACCAAAAATATGAAGCTTAAACTAATGAAATTACTTTTCTACCAAAAAATACGATTTTTCAACAAAATGCATGCATTTTTAACCAAATAGTTAAATTTTCAACCACAAAGATCAAATTTCTACCAAACAAGACGAATTATCAACTAAAAACAACCAATTTTCAATTAAGTAATTAATTTTTGACAAAATATTAAAACTTTTACCTAAGCAAATAATTTTCCAAATAAAAGAATGAATCTTCAACCGAAAAATTTAATTTTTAACCAAATAGTTAAGTTTTCATCGAAGAAAATTAATTTTCTAACAAAAAATAGTATTTTCCACAAAATACAAGAATTTTGAACAAAATAGTTGAATTATCAACGAAAGAAATACATTTTCAACAAAAAATGGGACAGATACATTTTCAGTTCATGAAATTAATTTTCAACAAAAAGAAACTAACTTTCATCAAAACAGATTTGATTATTTTAAATTGTAAACCAAAGTAATTAATTATCAATCAAAAGGCTAAACTTTTAAACAAGATTAATTTTCTACCAAAAAAGATCAATTTTTATCAAAATACATGGATTGTCAACCAAACAGTTGAATTGTTAACAAGGAAAGTTAGATTTTCAACCAACATTAGAATGGTTAAATTTGCAGTTTAAAATATTAATTTTAAATAAAAAGAAACGAATTTTCAACCCAAGAAATGAATTTTCAGCCAAAGATGATGTTGCAACTAACGAGTAAACGAGATAAGTTTTGTATAAAAGTAACACGAATTTTTAACTAAAAGTAATTAAATTTTCAACCACGATGATAAAATGTATATCAAACAAGACAAGTTTTTACACTAAAAATTATAAATTTCTTTAACAAACAAATGAATTCTTAACAAAAGAGTTCATTTTTAACCAAATACGTTTATTTTAAAAATAAAATAGTTGAATATTCCACCCAAAAGCAAAAAGACCAATTTTCATAAAAAACGATTTTACAGGCAATGAAGAATACAATTTTGATGAAAAATGTTAATTTTTCATACTAGGAAGACGAATTTTCTACAAAACAATTCAATTTTGAAACCGAAAATATGAATTTTGTAAATAAAAGTTAATGTTTAATTTAATATTTGAATTTTTTAATAAAGTAGTTTAATTTTCATTCTAAAAAGACAAATGTTCAGTGAAACAGTTGCATTGATAAACAATAAGAATGAATGTTTAGCAAAATTATTAAATTTTTAACAAAATAATCAAATTAATTTCCACTTCAAAAATTTCCTGACTCTTTCAAGTTTTCCCTGACTTTGCAGACCAGTTTTGAATTCCCTGACTCTCCTTTAATTTTTTTTTAAGGTATACAATCCAATGAAACATTTTACTATTAAATGTTGACACCACGCGCAGGTAGTTTAAAAATGGCCGCCTCTTGACAGGCACGCCTTTTTTTTACTAAGCTTGGACGGAGCCACTCGTCGAGCTTCGCATTCCGCTTGCTCCCTTCATGATGAGTGTTTTCACCTTACACATTTTGTGAGGATATTCGCGGAAAATCGTCGCGAAAACTATGTCTTGATCCTTTCAAGATAATAACCTCTGGTGCTCATTTTTTCCCTTCTTTTTCCCGGATAAGTGTTGCGTCGGCCAGTGTCTGGCGGCCTTTCTTTTTCGTGTGCATGTGTCGTTTGACGGGTCGGTGTTGATTGTGTGGCACAATGGCGATGCCTCGTCTCGGAGTAGATTTTCCACAAGACCAAACCCTCTCCAAGTCCATCACACAACCTAGAAAATCCTTGTGATGAAACAAGAAGATCCCTGAAATTCTTGTCCCTCGAATCGGGAGTGAAGAAAAGTGGTGCTACGAATAAAAAATCAACGATCATTTCCCGATCGTTAGAAAGTGCCTCGGGTACTTTGTGTAACTCCTTCGTGTTCTGGACATCCAAGCAATTTACTTTAGACTCCTTCATTTTTTAAACAAAATCAGAGATATTTTCATTGGAAAAGTGAAGGCACCTTGTTCAAGTAATTCCAGAAAAGTTCGCCGCCCTCGTCCAAGGATATTTTCCTCCAGTCTGCTGCTTTCGCCAATTCGAAAGCGGATTTTGAATGTGGAATGATCACGCACGCGTGTGTTCGATGACGTGAAAATTCGATCGTCGAGAAAACAGTTTGTCAGCGGTCAGTGTGTTCGAATAATTTTCTCAACAAACAAAAACAAAACTAAATCCTATTTTCAAGACTGACTCCGTTTTACAACTGTTTAGAGAAACGGTGAAACAGAGAATATTTTTGTACTCACTAAAGATATTCATGTAAGAATATTATTAAGAACAATAATATTATTTTTTACCGAGTCAAACGAGAGTACAAAACAGAAAAGGTGGACACTACTGAATGTTATGCAAACCTTGGATTCCAAGTTTCCTGATAACTTTTTAAAGGCTTCTAAGGGAGAGGTTGTTTGATGAGGAAAAAACTTTGAGTTTGCGTTTATCAAAAGCGAAAATGGGAAACTGTTTCAGTAGCCAGGCAGATGCGGAGAAGGAGAAGCCTGATAGGATAGGAAATCCTAGTATAGAGGCGGTTGCATCCCAGGCGAGTCCTGGAGGAGGTGTTCCAACACCTCCACCAGATCCAATTAGGCCGATGCCTCAAATTCCGGATACGGATGTTCCAACTGCTAAGATTTTTGTGGCTCTTTATGATTATGATGCTCGCACGGATGAGGACCTTAGTTTCAGGAAGGGTGAACATTTGGAGATTCTAAATGATACACAGGGAGATTGGTGGCTTGCGAGAAGCAAGAGGACCAGACAGGAAGGATATATTCCGAGTAATTACGTTGCCAAGCTCAAATCCATCGAAGCTGAGCCGTAAGCTATTTTTCAAATATTATTGCTACAGTGTCTCTCCTACTCTTCTACGTTTCTTCTTTTTTACATTCCCCCTTTTCCCGTTTCTCTTTAAAGTTTAAATATATGATATTTAAAAGGCCGTGGCTACGTATTCCGAAATTTCGGGACAAATAACTGGATTTTTTAGTACGGTACGGGGGAACTGAAAAAGGGGCTATTTGTACAAGTGTTGGATAAGTTACTTTTTTTGAGTAACTTGTGACAGATACGTTACTTAGCGAAAAAGGTAACAAGTTACAGTTTCCTAAAAAGTTCATTTTTGCACTTGCCTAATTTTATAGTTTAAAAATCAAATTAACAAAGATGATAATACATAAATCTTAGCTTAAAAAGAAATTTCAAGAAAAAATGTTGCATTTTCAACAAAATAGATGACTTTTGAACAAACTAGTTGAATTTTCAACCAAAAAGATGATTTTTCAACCAATAAAGATTTTTCAGTCACTTTCTTCAACCAGTCAGTTCTATTTTCAACCAAAAAATATGATATTTTATAACGGAAAAAAATTAATTTTTAAACCAAACAGAACACTTTTGAACAAAAGTTACATTTTGAAGCCAGCAGGATGAATTTTCAATCAAATGGTTGAATTTTCATACCGAAAATATTTATTGTGAACAGAAAAGTTAATTTTACCGAAATCAGATTTTTTTTCCACCGAAACTGTTGAATTTTCAACATAAAAAAAACGAGAATTTTGATCAACAGAGATAAATTTTGAAACGAAAAAGCCGATTTTTTGACCAGGAAAGAAAAAAATGCCACTGAATGGTTCTGTTTTGAAGCCAAACAGGCAATTTTTCTAAAAAACAGTTTCAGCCTCAAATCAAAAATATGAATGTTACTTTTCAACCAAATAGTTGAACCCATAACTGACACATACACCTCTTTATTAGGAGATATATAAAAAACACAAAGTAACTTCAAACTGAAATTAAAGTTCTAAGTTAGTAGAATTTGCTACCATGAGTAGTGAAAGTTTTTTTTCAACTTACAGAATTATCTATTATAATAATGGTGTCTACTCAACTGGAAAAGCTGGAATTGTCTGGCAATTTTTATATGCCTGGAAAAACCTGGAAATATCAGGGGATTTTTGAAGAGCGGGCTTAAATATGTTTTAAATTTTAATATAAAATTTAAGAACATTTTTTGTCATTTATAAAAGTAGCTTTATATTACTGGATTTAACTATTTTGTTCAAAATCCTTTTTTTGACATTAATTTTTTTAACTGAAATTCTGACTTCTATTTTTCGTTGAAACTTGATGTGAAATTTTGTTCACTTGTAAGTAACAAATCTTTCTTAGTTGAAAATTCCTCTTTTTTTGTTGATTTCAACTGTTTTTTTTATTTGAAATAACAATCGTTTGCTTTAAAATTCATCTCTTTTTTGAAAGGTTACCTATTTTGATAAAAATTCTTTAATTCATTACAAATTAATATTTTTAACCGAAAAATATAAAAACATGAAGAAAATATTTCCAAAAGATTTCTAAAATCGTCAAACAAGGAATCTGCAAGATCTTAAAGCAATTTTTTAAAATCTTTGGTTTTTTTTTAAATTTTAGGAAAAATTCTAATCATGTTAAATATATTTATATGTTCTGCAGAAAGTTAAAAAATAGGTTAAAAATATAAAAAATTCAAAATTTGGTTTATTTAGATTTTTGAAGGTTTTGAAAACAAATTTTGAAGCTCTTTAAGGATTTTGAAAGGTTCCAAGATAATAAAAAACTTGTCTTAACGTGTCTTAATTTGTAAAATTTCTCGATTCATTCTTCAATTTAGCAAATTGAAAATGATAGCGTAGATTTATTTTTTTAATCTTTGAACTATACAATTTATAAAAGTAATAAATGATGCAATTTGCAGATTAACGGCATTTAATTTAAAATTGTTCAATTGCAGTTTTAAACGTATACTATTGAGCGTTTGAATTACAAGTTTTTTTTTACTTCAATGTTAGAAGTTTAAAATTCAAATGAGTTCAATTTTTATACCTTCAAATTAACAAATGTTCAGCTTCAAAAGTTTTAATCATTTAATTTCAATGGCCACTCTGAATTACATAATATGTTCTGAATTTTTCAAATTGAAAATCGCTTTGCTATGAAAATGCTTCAGATTCCAAGCATACGAGTGTTTTCGTATTTAATGATTATTAAATTGAAACAGACTTAAACTTCGGCCAGGCTGAAAAATTCCAAACTTGAGCCACAAGCTGTTTTGAAATGTCTGTGTTTTTTAAATTTTTGCAATATATTTTTTAAGACTTCTGGATTTGGAGTTCTTTATTTTCAAGAATATCTCGGTTTCCTCTTATTGTAGATCCGGCTTTCTTAAATATCATCCCAGAGTTCTTCATTGAAACCGCATAATTTTTAAGAATTTATAAGCCTCGCCTCCTGATCAAATTTCTTCTTATTATTATTATATTGACCCACCTTCTACCCACATGTACTCATGACCTTGTACTTCGCTACTAAACACGGTCACGAAACTATTAATTATTATTATTATTATATTATTTATTGTTAGTTGGGGATCAGGAAGTTAATATAAGAAAACTGAGGAAGGGAATTTTACAAAGCGGAGCAAGATAAAGAGTCTAGTTATAACGTCAGTCCCACCCGAGTTCGGCAAATGATTTTTATTTTTTTTAATATAAATTCCAGTATTTTCCTATTTCTATATGAAAATAAAATTTCACCTACGTGAAACTGAATATGGAATCAAATATAATAGTCCGGGAACCACCTAGGAGAGGTGGTATGATCTGAAAGGTCCGCGGAATTTTTTTAATTGATATTGTGCAGAATAGTCACCTTAATCCAAAGGCATGAGGTGCTTTCGCGAACTGCCGGTCGTTCTCGAGATGTTGTTAATTAAACTTAAATTTAAATTAAATTTAAAATTATTATAATCGATTTTTATGCATTGTTTATGGGTCTTTTG
>JAWWLR010000155.1:54753112-54764516 GCA_035041075.1 Acraspis erinacei | reverse complement strand
TAAAGCATGATCATTTTTAAATAATTTAATAATATTTTATTTGAATCATCAAAATAGGAAACAATAGGATATACTTTTGAATTTATAACACATGCATTCGGCCGAGCGCGAAAACACTGTTTGCTGCTTCAAACCAATGTTTCATTGATTCAGAAGTATTTTTTTCTCAGTGTGTGAAGGACTATCTAGGTTATATAAAGATCCTATTAATTTAATTTGGAACCTTCCAACTTACAATTTCGATCACTTTACCCTTAAATTTAGATCACATTTTAAGTAATTAATATGATTATTGACAAATTTGACGGGTGTGTTTAAGGTTTATCGAGAAAAATATTGCATACAATTTTAGTTACGAACTTTTAGATTTTCGAATTAGAAATAAATTTTGAGAAAATAATATTGGGATCAAATTTTCTCCTTCACGGCTTTGAAAGTGAGAATCCTAACTTTTATTTTAATACTAAAAAAATGGGTCGAACATAAAAAATTTTATTTTTATTTATTTTTAAAAATGAGGGTCAAATTTCTAATTTGGCTAAAAATGATTTTAATCGTTCCATAGAACGTATAAAAATCTATCGAAAACATAAAGGTCAACATTCTTTTTATATCATACGAAAGCAGTTAAGTGCATTCGAGAAGAGAGCCTCTTTATATAAAATCCAAAAATTTTACTTCTTCCCCTTCAATAAATATTTCTCTAAATAGCAACAAAATTTTCCATAAACTATCATACAATACCATAAACTTACATTAACGTAACTCTAACTCTAATCTATTTTTCGGGTATGTACACTTATGTAAAGATTTCCCTTGAAGTATTTTTTCATATATACACGGAGAGAAATTTCAAGGTATTAATTCACGGTTCTCAGGTCTCGAATTATATGTTTTTACGTCATAGAGTCCGAGACTTTAAGCACGCACAAATTGTAGCTCCAAAATCACGCGCTTCCGTGAATATGTAAAATATGTAAAAAAAAATTGGATGCTTTGGAATTACGTTAAAAGACCTTCGAAATTAAATAACACGCGAATTCTAGATCTAGATCAATCTAACAATCTATACCCCCTTCCTCACTTTACTCCCTTTCTCACCGAGTGAGTCACACTTACTCCGAAAGAGAACTGGCCTAATGGTATAATAATGATAATAATAATAATGGTTAATGGCTCAGTTGGTTAGACGCTCGGACTTCACCTCAGAGGTCCGGGGTTTGATCCCTGAGCCGGTACCTCTGGAATTTTTTCTATGTACCTTTACCCAGGTTCTGGTGGTTCGGAACCCACTTTAAGCTGTAGGTCCCCCCATCGTGCACTTGAATGCAACCCAGTCCGTCAATGATGGGGTAAAAACCAGGCTTTATTCCAATATGTCGGGGATACACTGCTCTCATCATATCAATTGATTGCATTATAAATGCGTCCGTGACTGATGATATATACCGTGACAGCCCTGCGCAAAATATTCCAAAAAAATATAAAACTCCAACTAACCAAAAATGCCTTCGACATGTTGGGCACTAACCATCTTAAGCCTGTGACAACATTTTAAATTAAATTTCAGTTGTTAATTAATTTCTCTTCGAATCCTTTTTAGATTTAAACTCTTCTTAACAATCTAATTTTCTTTTCGAAAAATTCCAAATTGCGATTTTATTTCAACATATAGGGCTTCCCAAATTTGATTTTTTTTTTATATTTTAAGCTATTCCAAATTTCTATTGCTTCTGTCTTAACTTTTCCAACCTGATTTCTGCCAACCTGAGAATATTATTTTTTCCTTTAAATTTACTTCTTTTGAATTTCAAATCCAATCCATTGAAAAATCTAAATTTGTGCAATTAGGATTGTTTCGATCTTTGGCAGCTTGTTAATTTTAAACGTCTTTCATATTTGGGCGTATAGGTATTTCAATTTCGAAAGCCTTGAAAGTCTGATATAATTTACAATTAAAATTTTGAAGCTTTGAATATGAATTGAAGAGATATCTGTCTTGAAGAAGTAACTCGTATTTCTTGTCCGCATTTTCGCACGTCATCCCTCGAGGATAAATCGTGCGGGATTTGTATCGGCGAAGATCGTATCGTCGAGTCGAGAGTCGAGACTAGGGAACTTCTTGATGAAAAGCTAGACTAACGAGTTTCGCATAACCCGGTCGCGAAATCCAAGTTCCTTGTGTGGAAACTCGTTAAAGCGTACGTTTTTGCCAGACAAGTCTGAAAAGGCAGATAGCAATAAGAGCTTGTATTGTCGGAGAGAGTGAAGAGATTCAAGGCACTTATTTGTGACGAACTTCTGCAATGTGTAATGTCTGTGTGAATTGTAAAAAGGAAGAAAGAGTGACTCGAGTGTCGACAAGACATACGTTGATTGTACATTTTACAGCACTGTCGATTCTTCACTATACATGCTGTTTAAGCCTCATTGCTTCAACTTCAAGGAATTATGTACAATTTTACACTCGCAATTAGTAGTTTACATTCTTTTTAAGAATTTCAAAATTTGATCGAATATACCGGGGACGTTTTCTCCTTCTGTGCTTTATATAGCTTTTTTGTATAAATGTCTAAGGTATTAGATGTAGTTAAAATGTTTTAATTCGGAAAAATTTCCCTTGTTTATTTATTAATTTGATCATTTTTGCAGTATCTAAAAATTTTCAATATTTTTGGTCAATAATTTCTCTTCTGAAAAGGCATTGCCAACATATGGGAGTTTTCCACGTTATTATATATAAGGTTTATAAATTTTATTAAATTATTTTGCTATTTTTTCAGTTTTCTATTTAAGAGACTTAAACAATATATTTTCATTTCTATAAGTGTGAATAACATTAAAAGCAGGAGTTTTTCCATTTTTTTTATTTTCTTAAGCTTTTTAGTTTGGTATATAGTTATTTTTTCAGTTTTTAAATGATTAAAAATATGTTTTTATTTATATAATTGTGAAGAACACAAAAACCGGGAGTTTTCTAACAATAGTTAATTTTTTAGTTATTTCTTTGGTTTCCATTTTAAACTTTTCAGTTATTGAATTAGACGATTTTTTTCATTTTAAAGTATGTTCTTTCACTTGTGTAATTTTGTTTTAAAGAATGCATAAATCTGGATTTTTTAAATTTAATTATATAATTATAATCCTGAAGTTTTCATAGAAGATATTATTTTTATGGCTATGTAATTTTCTACAGAATGGTGGAATAAATCAAAATAACAATCTTATCATACCGATATGGAAATCTTTATAACGTTATTACAATATTTATATTTAGAATTCCAAAACCTCTGCCATTTTGAAATTTACCAATAAATTTTCCAAATTAATTAAATTTAATCCAAATTTATCAAGATCGAAATTGGACAGAAATTCCAATTTGGAATTGTTTTGAATTCGAGAGAAGTGGCCGTTTAAATTGAGTCAAACATCAATTAATTTCTATACAATTAAAATACAATCCCAATTTTGAAAAAGTCACTTATGATCTCAATTTGGAAAAACTTTAAATTCAAAAGTTTATTGGATCATATTAAAATTCAGTGTGAATCTCGGAAATATTGAATTTGAAAATGTATTGCAAGTTCAAAGCTTTCGAAAATAAAATGTCAGAAACCGCTGAATAATTTTGAACCATTTTTATAAAGTTACTTTTGAATTAAAATTGCTTGTCTAAGTTTAGAAACGTGAGTATTCTTGAATTACTAGATGAGACTCATTACTTTGGTATGCATATTTATGAAAAATGTATGCTGGCAAAGAATTAGAATGTGGGTCAGTTAGCTTAATGAAAAAGTCAATTTAGCCCCTAATGATCCATTTATTGTTTTGTTTTTCAGGTGGAGAACGAGTGTGGTGAAATTCCAACTGTCTTGGTGCAGAACAAGATGGACCTCGTCGATCAATGCGTTATCGATCCGTAAGTTTCTTTTCTGTCGCAAGTTTTCATCCAAATATTCAGGGATTTCGAACAAAATCTTGTCAACATAAGGGAATTTCTGTTAGTGGTAATAAATTTGAAAGATTGTGGTCTTTATATATTGAAAGTCAGCGGAAATCAATCAATGTATTTCTTTATTTTCATCCGCTTCCTCCTGGTGATTCTATTTTTCTTTAACATATTTATGATTTGGTTGAAAATTTAAAAAAAATCTCGTTAAAGTCATCGTTTTTGGTTGAAAATTCAAATATTTTGGTAGAAAAATTACCTTTTTTGTTCCAAATTCACATTGCGTTGTTCAAAAATCAACTGAAATCTACTTGGTTGAAAACTGAAGTGCTTGGTTAAAGATTGAACCACTTTGTTAAAAAATCTATTTTTTGTAGGATTTCTTATTTAAACTCAAAATTAATCTTGTGACGTTTAAATTCGTTTTTTAACGGAAAATTATTTTTTTTACTAAAAATGAAATTATTTCAGTTGAGGGTTCATCATTTTAGTTCGAAGTTCATCTCTTTAGGTGAAAATTTATCTTTTTTAGTTGACAATTTTTCCTTTTTATCGGAAACTTCAACTTCTAGTTTGAAAGTTGAACGACTGTTAAAAATTCTTCTTGAATTTTTTTGAAAATTCATCTTTTTCGTAGAAAATTAATATTTTTGAGTTAAAAATTCATCTGTTTTACAGCAAAACTCATATTTTTGGTTGAAATGTTGTATTTTTTCGTTAAAAGATCAACTAATTGATTAAAAATGTATTTTTGGAGCGCAGATCCATAATTTGAGTTGAAAATTCTACTCTGGTTAAAATTTAGACTATTTTGTTAATAATTATATTTTTTGATCTGAAAATTTAACTTTTCCATTTTAGGATGAAAAATCGCCTTTTTTTAGGAAAAAATTGATCTTGTTGGCTAGAAGTACGTCTTTTTGGTTTTAAAATAAATGAATCTCTTGTATAAATTTGACCTTCTTTATTGAAATATCAACTATTATATTTTTTGTTGAAAAATAGTTTTTTTTTGTTCTTTGATATTTGAACTGTTACATTTTTTCATTTAGAATTCATCTTTCTGTTGCAAATTCATCTTTTCATGTTTAAAAGTTAATTATTTGATTGAAAATAGAACAGTTTTGTTATAAAGCCATCTTTGTTGGTCGAAATTTAAACTACTCTGTTTGTATGTCGTCCTTTTGTATGTACATTTTTCTTTTATGGTGAACAAGTCATCTTTTTTGTTGAAATCAGTAAATAAATTTGAAATTTTGTAATTTAAATATAAAACTGTTATTTTTTTCGTGTATATAAGATTCTATGTTAAAAATGTTACAAGACTATAACTCTGATCTTCGCATATTAATGGTCGAGGAAAATGATAAATTGGTTAGGGATAAGTCAGGAATTCTGAAAATGAATTTTTGCGGTCATATTTTAATATAATAAAGAATAAGGAGTCAGTGCGGCTTTGATGGTAAAGTGCTTGGGCAATTCAAACAGTAATCACATAGTCGCAGGTTTAAATTCCATCGCGGGAAAATAAACTTTACGAAAGATTATTTTTTTATTTTTTCGCTTCTGTTTATTTATTCCTGTTTTACTGTTCTCTATAAATAAAAATTTCCTTGTAGATTTAATCTAGGGATTTTTTCTTTTTTACATTTCTATTTTCTTTTATCTTCCAAGGCTTATTAAATTCTTCCAAATTGTTACTCTTAATAAATAAATAAAGTAGAAGGGTCAATATGGTCAGTTATTGGGCTCAAGGAAATAATAAGTTTTTTAAGCTACTAAAAATGAAGTAGGATTTAATATGATGAACGATGACTCGACGAAAATGCCTTTATCACTCTAGCACTTCTTGACTAGTTTTTTTTTTAAAAAGGTTTAATTTGTCATGTCATATTTATCGATGTTTCGTTTCATACCAAGCTTGTGTAGATTTGTTATCAAGTTCATTTATTCAGCCTTTTATTTTCAGAATTTTTTCTATTTTTGTTTGATCTACTGTAAACGATAAAGAACTCTGCCCAATTTTACAAAATACTTTAAATCAAATTTTTTTAATTTTGTGTCGCTTAGAAAGATTAATTAAATTGAATAAAATGTATTATCAGAGATGAGGCAGAAAGACTTGGTCGAGCTTTAGGCTGCAAACTTCTGAGGACTTCCGTCAAAGAAGACGTTGGAGTGATGAACGTCTTCAGGCATTTGGCGACTCGTTGTCTTCTGGAAATGCGTCGAAATGAAGAAGATGATGATTTCCGGATGTACTCTTCAGGGCCAAGAACACCGTCCGTTATAAGTAATAACTCCTTTATTCATTATTTTAATTCATTTTTGGTTAATTTTTTATTTAACCATGTTGCTTTATTAAGAGACTTTCAATGTCTGATTCCATTTCTGAAATAATAAAATATTTAAAGTTCATTTCTTAAATTTATACAATAGTTCTTAGAGGCTTAGTTCCGCCTGTTTTCAAGAAATTTCCCCCTTTTCTGTTCTTTTTCTCTTACATGTTAACTGAAGTAATAGAACCCAATTGGAAAATCCAACTATTTTTCGTTGAAGTTCATTCTTTTTAATTGCTAAGCCTATTCTTGTATTTTTGGTTCGGATTTCGTCTCTTCTGGTTAAAGTTCCTACTATTTGTTTAAAGATTTTATTATTTTTTTGAAAAATCGATTTATTTTTGATCGACAATTAATTTTCTCTACTGAAAATTTGAGTAATCTATTTATGGCTGAAAATTTAACTTTTTGGTTGAAAATTTATATTTTTCATTGAAAATTCATATTTTTTGGGTAGAAATTCCATGGTCTCTGAGAAAATCGCCTTTTTGGGTTAAAAATTATATTTTTTAGTGGATAATTCAACTATTTAGTATAAAAATAACTTTTTGGTTAACATTTTTTTTATGACTGACAATTAAATTGTTCTAGAAAGTTCGCCTTTTTGGCTTGAAAATTCAATAATTTATTTGAAATTTTTTCTCTTAATTGAAAAATATTTGTTGATTAAACTATCATGTATTATATTTTGCGTTAAAAATGTATCTTTTTGGTTAAATTCCACTTTTTTATTATAAATTGCCACAGCTCGCAGAGAGTATACATAAGAACAACATGACCTGATACCTCAGTTTCAGGTCAGCCCTGAAGAAGTGTATTGCAATGTTCACGAAACGTTGGCCAAATTCGTAGTTTTTTGTACACGATTGGAATGTCTTTTGATAAAAATGAATCATCGTGAAAGCATTAAATCTATAATATTTTGTTTAAAATTAATTTGTATCTTGAAAACTCAACTATGTAGTTAAATATTCAATTATTTTATTAAACATTCATCTTTTTCGAAAATTCAACGGTTTCGTTGAAAACTCCTCACTTTGGATGGAAAATTAATCTTTTTTGGTTGAAAATTAATCGTCCTTGGTTAAAAATTGAACTGTCTTCTGAAAAATTAGTCTTTTTTGGCTAGAAGATTCAACTGTGTGCTTAAAAATTCATCTCTTTTGGTAGAAAATGTATTTTTTGTTTGTTTGTTTAAAACCCAAATATTTGGCTGAAAATCCAATTTATTTCGACTTCAGTCTTAAGCGTTTCATATTGAATTCAATATGATATTTATGACATCTATGCATTCATTTTATTTAAAAGAATTTATTTCCCTATTATCCCCCTATTTTCGGAAAAAGTCACACTATTTCTTCTGATTTGAGAGCATTTTATTTTAGGATTTTATAAAATTAAATCGAAAAAATGTTGACGCAAAAGGGGATGTTCGTATTTGTGAGTTCACTCTGGGAGTTGCAGCCTTATGTGATGATCTGTCACAGAGAAGGAGAAGTGTTGAAAAAGTGTTAAAAATAGCTTGACGTAATTTTTTTAATTTCTCTTATTTTCCTATCATTTTCTTAGACGATTATTTAACTATTTCATTTTGAAAAAAGTATGCGAGAAAGAAACAAACAGCTGCTGAAAAGCGCGTATATAATGAAGCATAATAACATGAGTTTGACGGATTCGAGGAACGATAAAAACTACTCATTATGTATAAATTTGTGGTTGAAATGCTACCGAGTGTAAAGTTATGATATTCCACCTTGTGCGATTTAACTCACTTTACTTTACTTGCAATGCCCTCGAGAGAGCGATTGTGCGTTGGACAGCAAAATAACTTCTACGAAACCATAACTCGTTTGGTATTCGATCTAAGGGAACATAACTGGAAGCTTTCATGGTTCTTAATTAGTTGGAATTTACAAGAAATTTCGTGTTTCATCATTCATTTATTTGTAAATACATCATTTTATAAGAAGCAACGTCTTTTTTCTTGCATTATATTTTTTACTAGCATAAGTATTTTTTAAATAATTGGAGAAATAAAAATGTTGTGTAGGAAGCAACTCACAAGAAGTATAATATGCTTAAAAATATCGTTAAGAAGGAAACAAATTCAAAAATTGTTTCTAATTGTACTATAAGATTTTTCAATTAGAAAAAGGCCCTTAACTAAACTTTGTTTTTCAAGGAAACGCGTGTTTGATCAGGAAGTAATATCCTGTATTTCTGAAGCTTAGCTTAAAAACTTATAATTTTAATTCATTTATTTTAAATATTTGAAATTTGAGTAGATTTGATTAATTTAGAGGCCGTCTCAAAGGAAATAGAAAATAAATTTCCAACTGTACAACATAAGATAAATCATTCACATATTACTAAAAATTGAAAACGATTAAAAATTAAAAGTGTCCAGGTAATAAGTTCTAAATTTAGAAATAAACAAAACTTTAAAGGCTAAAACATTTTAAACCTCGGAAAAATTAAACGCCTTTACTTTCCAAATAATTTAAATCGTTAAGTTCTTAACTTTCAAAGGGATTGAATTTCCATCTGCGAAATTATTTGAAATATCTCAGAATTGAAAAAAATTCCAGTTTGAAATCGTCCATAATCGAAACCAATTTTGTGTAACTTCAAAATGATAGAGAAATACAAACTAATTTTAGAAAGCTTTAAGGTAGTTGTGCCAACCAAATTAACGATCTTAATTTTGAAAGTTCAATCCATTTTTTTTAATTTGGCAATAACAGACACCAGGAAAAAATTCAATGACAAAAAATATTCGTAAAATAATTATTTTTCGTATGTTTTAGACATTTTCCATAAAAAATAATATTTTTCTTTCATAAGATATGACTTTTGACACGAGAACTACCTTAACGTTTGTAAAACGTCCAAATTTATGAATATCTAAATCAGAGGCCTTAATATTTCAAGGAATTTTCTTTTGTGACAAGATTTCTTTCAAATTAAGCTAAACATTGCCATATTTCACTATTTTGTCATGAAATAAGGAAAATTTATTTTCAAATACACATAAACTAAACTCATTAGGATTAATCATCACTTCCCATAATGCCATGACCTGTCACATCTCGAACCCCCTTTTCCAGGTCACCCCCTCGGGTCACTTATTAATAAATACGTGTCAGTGACTGGTCACAGAAGGGTGATTGGTAACATATAATATCATCATATTTTCATTTAAATTCTATCAAATCTTATTGGTGCAAGACTTGCATCAAATCCTATGTTTATATCCTATCTTCTACAATTTCGGAAATTTTGATCCAATTCTACACATCGAGAAATCTGATAATTTTCTGTCAGCAGATTCTCATTGAAATCATATCAAATCTGATAAGACAATGGACTTGTACAATATCCTATATTCCAAAATCTTGGAAGACTTTATCCAACACTAATATTCGAGAAATCTTATGCTATTCTATCAAGAGTTTCTCACTGGAGTTCTATTTAATCTTTGGTAAAGATTAATCTTTCTTGTTTCATGATAAAATAATAAAGTATTTTACTATGTAGCTAAAGATGAAAAAATCTTTCTAGAAAAGAAAGTTGTAACAGCCCAAATTTTACGGACCACAGAATTTATTTCCGGCTAAATTTGCTGACGGCCAAAGTAAAGTGTTCCTCGAATTAAAAAAAATAAGAAGATTTCCAAATATTTAAACTGTAGCACATAGGGTCGTTTCATGATTTACAACAATAGCATTTTTCAATCATAAATTACCTACTCTTTAAATTGGTAAAAAAAGGGTTTAAATACTTTATTTCGGAGAAAATCGAAAAATAAATTAGTAATATTTTTAATTTTACAATTACCTTATTGGCTTAGGATTTAGGGTTAGGTGTATTATCTAACTGTCGAATCTAAAAAAATAAAATCGAAACAAGTGACAGATTTCTAGGTGCGGCGCTTCTACCTAGCAGTGACTGTATTTGCATATTTAAAAGTGTACAGATTTTAGTATCAAATAAAAAATAGAGACTTCACAATAAATCGTTTTTTATAGTCCAAATACTTATCTATTTTTATACTTTAAATTAAACTTGAAAAAATAATGATATTTTTGCCTTTGCAAAAAGCTTTCTAATTTTAAAACGTTAAAAATAAAAGTGTGTTGTCCTTTTAAGGTTTTTATTTAGAAATATAATATAATAATATAATATAATAAAAATAAAAGCTTAGAATTCTTCAAAAAGATACCTACCAAATTTTGCACTAACAATACGAAAAGTTCAATTCTTCTCATTATTATCCAGACTCTTCAACATAAATCCTACAGGGTAATTGATTAGAAAATGTCTACGGATCATTAAAGTTAATCTCCTCTATACAAGTCAATCCTGCCTTCTATCAATAATCCTGAAAAAGCAAACCTGCCTGCAGCAGCAAATCAACTGATTCAGTGAAGCTTCGCCAACATGCATTTTTTCCATAAGCACTATCATCAACCTGGGATCTCTGCATGCCAGGATCATATTTTGTTTAAAAAACCTTTTGCCTTTGAACAAATGAATCATTTGCAACTTCCATAATATTCTAATTCCCAGCACCGCCTTTAGCAAATGAAAAGAGCAATTAGATGACTATCAGAAATTAGCTTTTCAGTTGACTCTCCTCTTACTTTTAATCAGTTACAATCTTCAAAAGGTAGTCATACAAAAAGTTAAGAAAGAAATGAGCTAGCATTGAAAAAACTCGCATGTTGCTTAGAAATTCAATTAGTGCTGAAAGGAAAAGAATAGGGTTTGAAAATGTTCTTTTCCGGCTAAATTTTGTTTAGTTCAGGTTTATCCTTGGGTTGATCCGATGACCGCTGAGGCAACACGCAAAGTTACGAGAAATATTATTTCCCCTAGGGGCCGGGCAAAACTTCGGTCAATAATATTTAGTCCGAAGTATTTTTTATGATCTTACATAACGTTTAGTACGTTTCCGAGTGATAAATTTGAACAAAGTTTTTGAATTTGTTAAACATGGCCCTGCAAGAACTTCCCCTTTTACTCGTTTCTTCGCTTAAATTCCAAATTAATGAATAGAAGCCTTTAGGTAAATCCAACTATTTCTGGTTAATATTTACTTTCTTTCGTTGAAAAG
>JAWWLR010000155.1:54736394-54750758 GCA_035041075.1 Acraspis erinacei | reverse complement strand
TCCCTATCCTAGGGAAGAAAGTGACTGTTAAGTTATCTGTCACTTTCTTCCCTCGGGTAGAAAACTCCACTTTCGACCCGCTCCACAGGCATCGAAAGTCGAATTTTCGATTGAGGTATGATGAAAATTTTTGTTCACAAGTCGCAAAAATACGTATCGCCCAATTTCCTCTAAAAAATATATTTTGGCCCCGAGAGATTCTGAGACATCAAGCATAGAACCTGCGTGATCTGAAAGGGATTCAGTTAAATTTATATTTTTGTTTAAAAATTTAACTGTTTGGTTATATTTTCAGAAAACCAATTTTCTAACAAAATAAGAAACTAATTTTCAACAAAATAGTTATAATATTCCACCAAAAAAGACGAATTTTCAACAAAATAAATTCATTTTCGACAACATTTTTTGAATTTTTAATCCAAAAAGACGACTAATTATATATCCAAAACAGTTGAATTTTTAACCTGAAAATATAAATTTTAAATAAAAAAGTTAATTTTCAACCAAATATTTGAAATTTTATGTCAAAAACACGAATTTTCTACAAAACAGTTGAATTTTTAACCCAAAAATAGTAGTGGTAGAGTTTTCAACAAAAAAAAAATTAACTTTAAACCAACGCTACCAACCGTAGTTTCTGGCGCGGCTCCCTTGCATCCATAAATTAATAACGCAGTTTATAGACGGCCCCTAATAAAAAAACTACGATTGTCAACGAAGGTGGACGAAGGTGATAATGTAGCCCAAAATTAGTAATGGGCGGGCCCTAGAGTGGATAATGCAACCTACAGCAGATAATCATTAGTTAAAAAAACTAATATATATAAAATAAGTAATTTAATTTAATTAATAGTTAAGACAGTATACGTGTTCTTAAATAAAAATAAAAAATATTAATTATTTTTTTATTTGTGTCCTTAATTAATGATCATTCACTCTAGGGAGGTTTCCCCTACATGTATAATTCAGAAAGAGATATCGATTTTTCCACTTTTCTTCTATGGTCACGCGATCCTAGAATGTATTTGTGTTTCACCTGGTCACTTGATCATCTCTATCTGGAAGTCTAGTCTCGTGTCTAGACATAGTCTTAGATTAGCTGAAATTTTTTGAGATTGTTAACAACCTCATGAATCGAGGCCACCCTTTATCCAAAATAGAAATAGAACGATATTTAATGCTTGAAATAATTAAGGGGATTTCTTGTTCAAAAATAGAAATTTGTTGTTTGAATTAGGGGCTCATTTATTCAATTAATTATTTATTATTCAAATAATAGAGAATTACAAAAAATAGGCATATTAACTGACCCTGTACATTCAAAAGACGTCATTGTTTTCTTAATCAAATGAACTTAGTTTCAATATTAGAACAGGGATCGAAGTCTTTTCCCTACTCCTCTGCGGTTCCTCCCTCTTTTATACTCCCCATTTCCCCTCTATTCTCGAAAAACCACCCCTTTTTCTTTAAATATGTGATATTTAAGACCAAAAATATTAATTTGTCCGACACATTTTGTGTAGTCTGAATTTTTGTTAAAAAATTATCCTTTTTGGTTAAAAATTCTTTTCTTTTCTGTAGAAAATTGAACTATATGGTTGAAAATGAACGTTTTGGTTGAAAATACAACGGTTTTGTAGAAAATTCAAAATCTGATTAAATGTTTTCTGTCTTAATTGAAAAATACTTTTCAGTTGAAAGTTGCACTTCTTTGTTCATTTTTTTTTCTTTTCTTAAAAATTAATTTTAATACAAAATTAATCTCTGGTAGTTTCTCTCTACTTTTTTTCCAAATTCATTTTTTGCTTTTTCTGAAAATTACCTTTTTGGATTAAAAATTGATCTCCTATTCAATTTTTTGTTGAATATTTATGTCTTTAGTTGAAAATTGAACTATTTATTCGATTATTCAACTGGTTTGTAGATCATCTTGGCTTGAAAATTCAAAATTTAGTAAAATGTTTTGTTGTCTTAGTAGAAAAATCTTTCTGGGTTGAAAGTTGAAATGCTTTGTTAAAAATTATTTTTTGGCTTGAAGATTCATGTTTCAAATTAATTTTTTGTTGAATATTTATGTTTTTAGTTAAAAATGGAACTATTGGTTTAAAATTCATGCCTTTTTTTGAAGTTCGTCTTTTTAGTAGAAAATTAATCTTCTTGGTACAAAATTTCTCTTTTTGGTTGAAAATGCCACTATTTGTATAAAAACTGAACTTAATATAGTATCCGCATTAATTTTATTTTAAATAATTTATTCTCGTATTTTCGCGAAAAATCTGCTTATTTCTCCTGGTTTGAGAGCCTCTTGAACTGTCAAGCCTGTTATCAATACAGAATTAATTATTTTAATTAATTTGGATTTTTAAAACTTGAGTGTAAAATTTTATTCATTTTCATAATAAAGTCTTAATGAATAAATTATTCAAACACATTTTTTGTTTTGCCTAATAATATAGAGCTGGACCATACAGCTCTAGATAAGTTTATGAAAATAATTAAATGCAGCTGCATAATATTAAAACACTTACATAGATTTTATATAATCAAATAAATAAAAAATTTAATAATATATCATCAAAAAAAATTGTAACTGAAACTGAAACTTTTTAAACCATGTTAAAAATGTGAAATCCGGAGTCAAAAATTGTTATCCTAAGTAAAATTGCTGATCAACTGGAAAGTTAAATATTGTAACTTGTGAAGAATTTGAAATTAAACGTTTAAGAATAATCCATTTGAAAATGATTTGAGTCTGAAATTTGATTTGAAAACCTTACCAATAAAATATTACCATGGTTTATTTGACTTTTTTAAACTAAATTGTTTAGAATTTAAATCAAACTTTAAAGCTATAAAACATTTATTTTCAATCCAATCTACAAATTAAATATTTTTGAAATGTAAAATATTTTAGGTGCGCAAGCTTGACTTATTTAAAAAATTCTAAGTTAAGGTGCATTGCAGATAGTAGTTTCAAATTTATATTCAATGTATTAATTATTATGTATTAAGGATGTAGTGAAAATTTAAAAAAAGAAATATTTAATGATACTTGCACAAAGTATTATTATTAAGATCCAACGATCTAAGTACATCCAGTTTTTAAAAATAAATTATTTTAAACCTGCTTCTATGAGAGACAATTACTGCCGTGTGTTTATTTTTTATTTAAAAGAATTTAAATCACTATCTAAAAATGGGTCACACATCGGTTCGATAAAATATAATTTTTCAAGGTAAAGATCTCAATAAAATTTATATGCACAAAAAGCAATTGCATGCTTAGTATAGCGCAATGTAAAAAGTAATAATGTATAAACCGTATTTCCATACATAAATGAAATCCGTTTACTGCATTCCTTCTATTTATGATTACAACCAGATTCCTGAGTTTCCAATTTTAGCAGGCCGGATCTCCTTTCACCAATAGAGATTTAATTATTACTTGCTCGCGAAATAGAAGAATTTTTATAACTTGTAATGTGTTCAACGTTTTTAATTAACTGTAAATTTAATTAAGAGCGATTGCTATATTTTCGAATAGGTATTATAAATTTTTCTATTGATCAAGCTTTTTTTCAATAAGATGACTAATTTCAGAAGAATTTCTTAACAGTTTTAAAGTTTAAAAGAAGCATTCCAGTGACTTTAGATTTTTGCAAATTATAAAGCTCTGTGGCTGATAATTTGCCAACATAAAATCCAAAATAAAAAATGTTTTATTCTGAAATCGTGTACAATTTAAAAACAACTAAATTCGTGGTCCATAGTCTTTCCCCTTTTGATCAAATTCCCATATTCTCGAAAAAACCACACCCTTGACCCCTTTTCTCTATAAATATTCAATATTGTAAAATAGAACGATTCTTCGTTTTAAATCAATAACATTATTTTATTCAAAACCAAAATATGCTACCGCGAATAGTAAAAGCTTCTTTGACTTGCAGAATTATCTCTTATAAATAATTTAACTTTTTAAAATGAGATTAATATCAAACTTAAATATCGGATGATTTAAATAAAACTTTAAAGCTAAAATATTTAGTAATTGAATCTGTGGAAATTAATATTTTTTAAATTAACTATAATAAAGTACGATGGCGCGAAGATTCTTTAGTTTAAATTTGAATAACGATTGTCATTATGTTACACATTTTATAACAATTATTTTCCAAATAGACCAAAATTCAAACAAGAATTACAAGATTCAAAACTGATCGAAATGAAGTTTTTCGATTGAAAACAATTTTAATAAGTTCTAGAACTTACAGAATTGTCCAAAACTACCAAAAACCAGCTTTTAACAGTTCGGAAAATCTAAGTGCATATTATTAAAATGTTAGGTAGATACATTCAAAGTTTTTTTATTTATTTAATTATTATTATGATTTGTAGAACGATTTTAAAAATGTAAAAATGATTTATTTAACAAATGTTCTCGCAAATGGTATATATTCTCGAGAATTTATATCGCCGTGAATGGATTCTTAATGAATATAACCCATTTAAAAAAATAAAGTCTTGGCAGTAATCAATAAAAATTCATTTAACACTATTTAAAAACTATACAATTTCTTATAAAAGATTCTTTCTTCTTGAATAAATTTATAAATAAATTTTTAACTTTTCCCCTATTTCCCCTTTCCTGAGCTCTTTTTGCGCTGTGCCCTGTAATTTAAAAAATATATTTTAAAACCTTCTTATGTGTTTTAATTGAAAATATCTTAATCTGTTCTAATAATTTTTTATTCTAAAAATACTAGCAAACTTATATTTTGCAGGTGCTTTTAGTCCCAATGGATCAACAGGAGGACGCAGTGCCGGAAACGGAACGATAGTTCTGCGACCTAGTGGAAAAGTGCGTAGTCAGAAGAAGAAAAATTTCGTCAAGAATTCGTGTAGACTGTTATAGTTAATCAATAATCACCAATAAATAATGAATCTCGCATCGATGAAAGAAAAGAGTGAATGATGAAAACTGAAAAGTCAAACTGATTGCTGTATCAATCGCAGCGAACGAGGCTTTAAAGATTTAATAACAGGGTGAGGTAATATATTTTAATAATAATACACAAGGGTGCCTTTCTCCAAAACAACGGATTTTTATGTACGTTGTTGCTCAGACTTATACAACGAGCTACCTGTAAATATGTAATTTAACGAATACCCCTAGGATTTATTTTCGCCGAAGGCGATTTTTTTAATTATCATGAAAATTATTATATATTGTTTTTACAACTTTCCTCGCATCTCCGGTTCGACTGTTCGCGTTTTCTAGAATGCACTAGAGTGTGGATTACATATTTCAAAAATGGGTGAATCTCAGCCCAAGTGTGAGAATATTATAGGATTATTTATATACCGGAATGCGAGAGAGATATTAACCAAATATATTAAGGTATTTATATGAAAGATCCGAATTTACTCAGCAAAATGTGAAAAAAAGAGGTTGCCGAATAAAAATTAATTTATAAGGTTCTTGGATTGTTCGTTTTTGGTAGAGATTTTTTCTATTTATTAAAATTGTCTCTCAATCGAAATTTTCCATTTTCCCGATGATTTTATTTTCAAGTTCCATTTATAATTTAAGAAGTGCGTCCTTTTGGATTCTGATTTCATTTTCATTCAGAATGAAAAAAAGGAAAATTCAACAATTAATTTTAAATATGAAATTTGAGCATTTTAAGCCTTACTACTTCAAATATAAATATTAAAAATGGTAAATCATTAATATAATTAAAAACATTTCTATTTATAAAAGGTCAAAATTAAGCAAGCAACGTAACTAATGTTATGGCTCAAAATATTTTACATTTACTTTTAATAATTTTTTATTTTAAATTGAATCGTTTAAATTTCTAAATTTTTACTTATTTTGGAAGCTTTCAGTATTTAAATTTTTAAAACCTCAAGCACTTCAAGTAAGAAATTTTTAATGTAAAGTTACCGAAGTTTGAAAAAAATTATTATTTTAACTGCAAAAAGTAAAAAAAAAAAACAAAAGCTTGGATACCTTTAAAACTGAACCATTTTAAGACACTGACTAGTTTTACGGAATTTTCCATACCGTTAGCCCTGAATGAGCTTAAAAAGTTCGTATTTTTAATTGGAATTGTGAAAATGCTGACAATTGCAGTCAAACGATAAAAGTGCAATGTAGACTACAAACGATAAGAATTTGACGTTAATTTCGAAGGTGTGAAATTTAAAGATGAATTTATATTATAAATAGTAAGAAATGGCAGAAATATTTCATTTTTGAAATAAACTACGAATTTCACGATGTATGAATGAAACGTTTCCACGTTTTTTCGAGTAAACAGGGGATCCGATGAATGACCCAAAAAATGATTTTTAATTCACGGTCATTTTCTTGTTTTTTCGGGTCAATTTAAAAGAGTTGATTTTTAAATATTTTTAAAGATTTAAGTTTAAATCCAAAATTCGGAAAAGATGTTTCAAATTGTGACGAATTCTGACTTGGAACAGGGATTTTTTTAAATTCCCTTCTTAAAAATCATAATTGAAATTCTTTTCCAAAATTTCTATTCCATGTCAAAAAATACGCGGTCCAGGTAAAATTATAATTCTTCACGAAAATTCCCTTCCCCAAAGTCAAAATAATAATTCTTTGCAGAGATTGCCTGTTATATTTCTTTTATTTATTCCCTGTACCAACTCAGAATTTTAGAAAATCCACTGTTCAGTCAGAATAGTAATTCCTTAAAACAATTCCTCATTTCCAATGAGAATTATGATTTTTCACGAAGTTCTTATTCCAACTCAGAAGTTCTCTTCGGGCTTTACTGTACATGAAACCAAACTATTTTTAATTTGCATATTAGTATATTCAAGTGAAAATCTTGGTCAATGAATTACATTCACGGTCCCACTATTTTTTTCCGCTGGAAATCCTGAAATTATCAGGATTGACTTTTTTGTGGATGAGAATATTCAGAGATGATTTTGAAGTGTGACTTTTGAGAGGCAGGTGAAGAGTGATTCTGTAATTTAATTTTACTTTTTAAGTGATTGAAGTGTCGGGTTGAAAGTGGACTGAAGTGGGATAAGTACATATCGCGAAATGGCCTTCAACCTTTACGAAGGTCTTGTGAATAAGCCAACGACCGACTGAATATCTTTCTTCAAACTCATCCCCTATTTCAATCATTACCCCGAATTTAATTACCATTTTACTGATGATTTTGTTGCTATTTTTTTAGAACTTTTTTTTTAATTTAAATAACATTCAAATTTAAAAGGTATTGAATTCAAAACTTTTCGAAGTTAGAAATCTCCTCAATTATAAGGCAATAGGGACATTCACTATTAAATACTTGAACTTTCAAGCAAGAAGACGAAGTTTCTCGGAGAGTTTAATTCTCAAACACGATCTTTTCTACAAAAAAAAAGATAAATTTTCAACAAAACAGTTTATTTTCGAACAAAAAAGTCGACTACTTAACAAAATAGTTTAATTATCAACCAAATATTTAAATTCGGAACACAATAATTGATTTTTTAATCTCATAGTTGAATTTCCAATCAAACAAATTTTCAAGTAAACAGATGCATTTACAACCAAATACCTGATTTTTCGAGTCAAAATGACGAATTTTCAACAAAACAGTTACATTTTTAACAAAATAATGAATCTTTAAAAAAATTAATTCTGAACGAAAATATAATAATTTGAAAAAATTGTAATTTTTGATAAAATCCAATAAACTGGAAAATATTAATAAAAAATATATATAATAAAATTATAAATTTCCAACCAAAAATGGAATAGTTAAAGAGATGGGTCTTCAACTAATAAATTGAATTTTTGACAAATTACTTGAAATTTCGACCAAATTATTGAATTTTCAACAAAAATTATTAACTTTTAACCAATAATTATGTAAGCTTTCAACAAAATATTACACTTTTTAATTAAACTGATGTCTTGAAAAAAGTAAATGTTTATTTCTCAATGGAAAATATGATATTGACATTTAAGTTATTTCACCAAAAAAGGTTCTACTTTTTAATCAAAAACAGTGAACCCAAAAATAATATATCTTTCAACAAAAAAATTTGAATCTTTAAGCCAAATATTTACCTTTTATATTAAAAAACTATCAGTAATCATCAAAAAATGGAATATTTAAAATTGTAGTTGAGAAAATTAATTTTCAACCGCAAAAAAGAATTTTCTACAAAATAATTACATTTTTTCACCAAAGAGGTTGATCTTTAACTAATGAAAACAATTTCTAATAAAGTAATTGAACTTTCAACCAAGTATTTCAATTTTTCATGAAAAAGATTCATTTTCTACAAAAAAAAATCAAACTAAATGAATACGTTTTTAAGCAAATGGTTCAATTATTAGCTAAGAACTATAAATATTCAACCATTAATGAAATAGTTCAATTTTTAACCAAATATTTAAATGTTGTAATAAGATGATAAATCTTTAAACAAAAAAATAATTTTTAATTTTGAAGGAAAAATATAATAGGAATATAATTGACATATTCAAAATTGAAAGTTTTTGAAAAAATATAGCAATTACAAACTTATAATTTTCTATGGGGTTCACAAGTTATGGAAATTTGATTTTTTGCAATTTATAAGCGTATAGGGTTATTGTATAGCAAAAGAGGCGAAATTTTAACCATATAGTTACATTTTCAACCTTCATAAACGACTTAACAACCAAATGGTCGAATTTACAAGCCAAAAAGATGAATTTTCAAAAAGCAATTTTTAACAAAATAATGAAATTCTCAAACAAAATAGATTAAACTTCAACAAAAATTTGTTACATTTTCAACCAAATAGTTGAATTTTCAAGATAAAAAGGTAATTTTTTTAATCCCCAAAAAAAAGTTAATACTTCAACCAAAAAAGGGCATTAATTTAAAATTTTAAAAGCCAGTGAACCCGAATGTAATAGAATTTTCAAATCAAATATTTAAGTTTTAAACTGAAAACAATCAATTTCCAACCAAAAATGAAATTGTTGAATTTCACGTTGAAAAGATTGATTTGCAAGAAAAAAAACGAATTGTCATCACCAATCCTCCCCCCTCCCCTGCCGACCTGGCAGTGTGACGTAGTTTTTGAATGGCCCCATAGATGATTTCTACATTACTTTAAAAACAACAATAAACAAGAGATCTTTATTTGCTGAACTTTTATTATCACAGAAATGACAAAAAAGTTATTTTTGTACATTAAGAAATTGTATAGTACTGAAGCCCGAAACAAAAATTGTCCTTTCTCTGAATCACGAAAATTTGCTTATCACTCATAGTTTGTTAAACTAACGGAATTTTCGGTATATACACAATACAAAAGGAAATTCAGCATTCTAAAATAACATTTCAAACTAACTTATTCTGGAAAGTATTCGAAGTCTTACTTTTGGTGTCAGACGAAATCGCAATTAATACATTTAGTAATTTTCAAGGGTTCTAGGCAGGCCGATTCATTGATTTATTTCCACTTCTGTATTTCTTATGAAAGATAAGATCGTGATTGCACTATCAAAATTGAACCATTTTCCCTTACGTTTTAATACTAATGGAATATTTAGTAAATTAATGTTAGGACAATTCCAGGTGAAGACATTTTTCATAATGAGAAGCGCTGGAAGAATATAACTTTGATCATCTTCAACTCAGCAGAACTGATAAACATCTTTCTGTATTAGGGAGTATATTCATAATAAACCACATTAATTATCCAAACAACAAACATCATTACATCGGAAAATTGAGACTGATGAGGAAGCTAAGAACTTTGAAAAATTATTGACTGACCAGCAGCCTGAAGGCTTATTTATCAGAAAGCTGTGCCTAAAAACCTTCAGAAAAATTGTACTAGATTTGTTTGAATTTATCATTTCCATTTCTATTATTAATATCTTATTATAATTCCTACTTTTCACTGTTTTCAAATTTCGCGATTTTTAATTTACATACTGCATATATTCACACGTGAAGATTATCTTAACACACTTTAATTTTAATCGAGAGTACACAATTAAACAATTATGCTTTTTCACTCCTTTTGCAATTTAACGAATTACATTTTCCTCACTCGAAGCTACGTTTCAAGAAGCTAAAGGCATTTCAAAGAAACAACAATTATTATCTACACTAAGTTCACGAGACCTTAAAATCTCGTAAATCAGCCCAGCTTTAAATGCATATCGTGGTGAATTCTTCAAAGAAGTAAACGATTGTAGTAATTTACTTGAAGAAATCACATTCGTGAAGATTTTTTCTTATCAGATCTCACAAAGTTACCAACAGCGCATCCCAAAGAGGGGGGAAATCGGGTTAAATGTGTATTTGAAATTCTTGAATTGCGGTCTAGGGTAATTCAATGGTTTGCACTTTATCAATATAGTCGAGGAGACCTTGTAATCGCTTTTTTACTCGCTTCTGATCGTCCAGGGTGCAGCCTAGTATAGCTGTCTCAAAAGTTTTATCAGAAAGCCCCATTCCGTGCGAAGAACAGGCATTCATGAATGATGCACATCGCTGCCTCGTTGTGCTAGGATCCTCGCGAAGATGCACAATCAGTCCGTCGATTAAACCATTCACCTGTAATTTATGAGACATTTTTTATTTTCCTATTTTTAACCTGAGAAGAGTCCTGATTTAAAACAATTTCATGGTGCGCGCGCGTAATTAAGATGATAACAATGTTATTTCGTTTCCAAATTAAAAGCGATCAATTTTGAATCCTGATTTAAAACTTACATATCCTTGTGCATCTTAATTTCAAATTAGAGGGCCATGCCTAAATTACTCAGTCCAGGGATTACGGTCTCTAAATATATGATATTTTAATTATGTGGAAAATCCTCTGGAAGGAGTAAATTCTCATAAAAACTACAGGTCCGTCTCCAACTTTTCTAGAAAATGTACAACACCCTATAACCTACAGAAAATTTATTTAAAAACGCTGAATTTTCAACCAAAAAAGAATTTAAAAAAAATCCATTTTCACGCAAAAATGAATTTTTAACACAATAATAAAACTTTTAACCTAGTAGTTGAATTTTCAACTTGTGTGTTTATGTTTCAAACTAAATATTTTATTTTTTACCCAAAAACGATACCAAAAATGAAATAGTTAAATTTGAAGTTAACAAAATTATGTCTTCAAAAAAAAAAAAATGAATTTTTGAATAAAGTAGTTCAACTTCCAACCAAGTAGTTGAGTTTTTAAAGAAGCAGTTGAATTTTCAAGTAAGAAACATACATTTTTAACCAAAAAAAGAAAAATTTTCAACAAAATTAGAATACACCGTCACAGGTAGTAATTTTTTTAAGTTGCAGAATTATATGTCATGATAAATTTAAATTTCTAAATCTTTCATTCAAAATGTTATTGATTTATTTTTATTATTGACTTGTTAAAGCTATAATATAGAATACAGTATATAACTCTAGTTGCGTATATGAAAATAATAAAATGCAGCTGTATAATCGCTAAAAGATTTTAAAACATGTTAAAAATGTTAAAACCGGAGACACAAGTTTTTATGTAGTATAAAATTGGAACAGTGAAAAATTATATAGTAATTTTAAAAAGCAGTATTAGAAACTGAATACTTTTCAATTGAAATATACAAAGTTTAATAATTAAAAATGCAATATTTTAAGATGATCAACTGCAAAGTTAAATTTGTAATTTAAACAATTTTATATTCAAACGTTTGAAATTGAACCACATGAATTTTAAATCTGTACGTGGGCGTTGAGCAGTCTAAATTTTCTTGGAAATTTTGCTGATTTTATGATTTATCTAAAAATTTTAAACTAAAAAGGTTTTAGAAAATAAATTCTTTAATGGCAGAAATCACATAAAAAATCCATTTAACATTATGAACATTTTTTTATTTATTATAAAAAGATTGTTTCTTCTTTTCTACGGATGAGAAAACATGTTTAAGCTTTCCCGTATTTTTACCAATTTTCGTGAAATAATCACCCTATTCTCCCTTTTTTAAACTCCTTAGCCTGGTAGTCTCTTGGGTGGGGGCCTAGGTAACATTGATTAAGAAGCTGTAAAAAGTTTGGAGAGAAGTTTAAGACCTCTAAATACATTTTAAAATTCGACATACACAAGGATATAATAACTATAAAAAAATTTTTGTATAGCACGCGCAAGTTGAAGGCATTCATCAATCCAAACCAAATTAATTATACTATTACAGGATTCTAATACGCTACTTTGGTAAACTTATATATCACGGCTTCTAGTTACCGGTAATTTTGACCCCCCCCCCCCCCCGAAGCTTACCCTCAACCAAAACTCATCGTTCACGAGTATGACACTGCCTGTTCAGTGAGATCATTTTTTATTAAGGGATTGCAAAAATAGAGAATATTTAATTCTTTTCTTGAAATTTATATAAAATACATATAATTACGATTTTCAATGTTCTCGGCATCATTTTAAATATAAATTTATGTACAATCGGAAAATTTGTGCTTGCATGTGTAACATATTTAAAGAGGAAATAAAACTGTTGGACATTTTTTAAATATTTTGTGTGCTGAAAGAAACATTTTTATAAAATATATGAAATGACTAATCATGAGGTTTCTATCAAATTTATTTTTAAACAAAATTCTTATAATTTTTACTATTATTTTCCTACAGATGGGATATCTTCAAATTTTTTTAACATTATTGTCCCAACGTTGTAAAATGTTTATTACAGTGAACTCTTGCCTATTTCAAGGATTACCTATTTCGAGTCTCCCATGCTGGGCTATTTTAAATTGCGCCGTTTTTCACCTCCAACCGCGGTCTCTGTATGGTCTCGCCCGTGTCAGTAAATAACTAATTAAAATGAGGCCCGAAGAGCTGAAAGGCCTTGTTGGTATGGATTGAGCATTTTAGCATGACGTCATGGGAATGCATACGTCATGTTCCATTCTTTTTTCGATTGGCCTCAGATTTTGGATAGTTGATTGATTGTATTTCGTAAAACTGAAAAGCCTTCAACCGATAAAAGGATGAAACATTATTGCTCAAATGCATTCTACGCTTCAAAGATATCACTATTCAGATATTTATAACTTACTTTTTCGTTTTAGAATATTTTAGGCAAAACGGCGTAAGCAGTACCATGTCAGGATGTACCGACTTCCTGAGATTTCCACCTATCCTAGCATGATCGTGATATCATAATACAATTAAGTATTTTCGCTTCAACCACCAGCTAACTTCACTTCGTTCAGTGTTGAGGGGGAAAACAATGGACCAAAAATTCATGGAATTTGGTCCATTTTTGCCCTATTTTTCTAATATCTTCGCGAAAGTTTATTTTTTTTATATACAGGGTGTCCCAGATTCAAGTGTCGCGACTTATATGGCTGTATAAACAAACAACAAAAAAGAAATAGAAAATTTCTTTTTCAAAAATCAGTTGAATATTTAGTTTGTGAGTTATAAAATGTTTGAGCTGGACCAATCAGGAGCGCCGCATGCGTGCGTGAGAGCCGGGCCAACGCTATGTTAGTGACCTGCTGCCGAGGAGTGGAGAGGCACCGGTTACTAACACAGCGTTGGACTCATTCTCACGCTCGCGCGGCTGTTTATGCGGCGCTCCAAATTGGTCCAGCTTAAACATTTTATAACTCACAAACTAAAACTTCAACTGATTTCTGGAAAAGGATTTTTCGATTTATTTTTTGTTTGCTTATACAGCTATATAATTTGCGACACTTGAGCTTGACACACCCTGTAAACGAGTCAAACTAAGAATTAAAAAAAAATTGTTAAATACATAAATTAACGAAACGGGAAATGTCAATATTTGGTCTTCATAGAAAAGTAATTTGAGAGTTTATTATTATAAGTAATGTTTTATAGAATTTTAACAATAATTATTTGTTAAATTATAAAAACAAAACTTGAGTTGCTTACAAAATCTTATGTTGAAAAAATTCTCTGTTTTCGAGGTCTTATTACGAAGCCCACTGAAAAATATAAGAAAAACTTTAAAATTAATAAAATCGCGGTGGTTTTTTTTAAATATGAAAAATTTCTTTACAAAAAACCACTTATATATTTTTTGTCAACTATAAAAAAAATATTTTCATAATAAAGATAATTTGTGATTTTATTGCTGGCTAAATAACTTTTGTCGCCAGGAGATTTTTTTTTCATATAAACAAATTTTCCAAAGTTGCTTGTAAACAGAATGTAGGAAAAAAATAATTCTTTTGGCCCCAAAAATCATTTAGTCCACATAAAGCTGATAGGATGCCTTTCTTATATTAGCAGAAACTTTTCAAAAATATTGAGAACAATAAAAAGGTGGGATTTCTAAAAAATATATTTTTT
>JAWWLR010000155.1:54659314-54669863 GCA_035041075.1 Acraspis erinacei | reverse complement strand
TATCGAGCGCGAAGCGCGAGAAGCAACACCCGCGCGCCCGAGGCGCGCTCAAACTTGCGAGCCGCGCGCATAGCGCGCGATGAGAATGTGCCCGCGCAGCGGGCAGACTTTTTTAATTAAAAATAGGGGGCGTTTTGATAGGAATGACCTTTTGTGGAGCAATATTATTAAAAATTATTAAAAATTTGAGGAATTTATTTAATTTGCAAAAAAAGACAGAGAATTCTAACTTGTAATTGTTTGTTACAGTTAAACCATTGATGAAGAAGAGGATCTCTTGGAAGATATTAAAGTAAATAAATGCCTAGTAATAGTTAAGGCGAATGATTTTAAGTTAAAAAAAAATCCCTACGTGATTGTCACATGTAATTCTAGGATTCAATAAAACAAGACCCAAGTTCTGCAAACAAGCTTCGTGATCCACTGACATCATGGTTTCAATCGCACCGTCGAACACCCTCCAAGAAACGTATTCCTAAGGTAATCGCAAGATATTCCCCAACACGAATGACACCTCTTTCCAATTCAAGATGGGACTCGTCATTAGATAGATTTTTTTCAATTTTCTTACTTGTCGAATCAAGGTGACACGGACACATGTTTAATAATTTGACGCCTAAAGCCCATCAGTTCTGAATTTTCAATTGAATTTAAAATTTCATTAATTGTTTGATGTAGTTTGGGTTCAGTTTTACCAAGTAAAATAATATATTTGATTATTACTCGGTTATTTCTTCTGTAATGTTTTTAACTAATTGTCTTTCTCGAAATGCTTTTTCGACTTAATATTTCAATTTACTTGTTTTTTTTGTAGTTTCCTGCTGAATTAATTCCATTCCAAACGGTATTCAATTTTATCGAGAGATTTTTCGATGTGAAGCTTATTCTCGAATAGACTTGGGCTTTATCGAGTAAAATTATTAATTAGTATTGATAAAGTTGCCAGGTTCTTTCTGCATCGAGAGAGTTGTTACAAACCAAAGAAATCGGGTTCACAAAGCAAAATTCGAAATGCAGTGTTCGAAACTCACTCTCTTTCGTTTGGAGTTTATCATTTTAGAGAAATATATAATATTTAAGATGTATGAATTAACCAATGCATTGCATCAAATTTAAACGTGTCGTGTATATATAAGTTAGAGCAAGACGAAACATTTGTATGTGAAGTGATTTAGTTACAGAAAGTGATGAATACATAAATTTGTTGAAACACTTGTCACGTGTCTTAATCGCCTTTTTTTATTAGAAAAGATTCTTTTCCTTATTGCAATAAAATCACAGCGCCTATTACTTTTGAAGTATCATTCTCTAAAAAAAAATCGTTATTGCAAAAAGGATTAGTTGATGTCTGAAGAGTTTTTTAATCCACATCTTCTTTCAGCCATCGTTCTCAAAAGTTTTTTTTTATTATTGTCTTCTTATCACAGGAAAGTAAAAGTAAACCTCGTTTGATAAACGTAACATTTATTTTATCAAGTGGGAAGATTTCTGCACTTTATGTTCACGACCGGAGGTTTTTGAGATCGTATCTAGAATAAAATCGAGGTAAGGTCGTTCATTTGTATCTTAGAAAATGAAGAAAACGAGGAATACGAAACTGGATTGCTGATTCAGTGTCGAAGATGATTTAAAATTAGCTTTGATTTATGATTCGTGTTCTGTAGGATAAATTGCGAAGATTCACGAGGAGATACTTGAGCGAATGTGTGGGAGCTGCATAGGGCGTGTTCGTTCCTTGGAAAAATCTAACAGTATGTGAAGTGCACCCATATAAGTTATGACTCCACGATGCAAAGTTCAAAAGAACTTTCTGTAAGTTGTTCTTTATTTCACTTTCATAACTATTTTACGAGAGACAATAAATCAAGGCTTTTACACCCAATTTTAATTTTCAATTATAAATAAATATATATTACATTAGGGTGGTCCACAAATTGCATTGGACATTTTTTAAAAGATTTTATGCATATTTTCGGAAATTTGTTTGAACCCACACCAAAATAAATCCATTTTTTTTAGTGTAAAAAATTATATTTAAAGCTTGCTCAAGCCCTATGAGGTTTAACACGTAATATTTGGGAGGTCCAATTTTTTTTTAGAATTTTCAGGCGTATCGTCCGAAAATTTGTTTGGATCCACACCAAAATAGATCCATTTTTTATTAATGATATTTGAAGGTGGCTCAAAGCCTTATGAAGTTTAACACGTACTTCCCATAAGATAAAAAAGACGTTTTTGTACATTATATTCAGAATCGTCAATAATATTCTTTTTTAATAATGCTAGAAATTACGTTTTTTTTTAAATTTTCTATTTTTTTGTAAATTTTTCACAGTGAGTTAAATTTTAATGCAATGTAGCAAAAATAATTGTTTAAACAAATTATTCTTTATTATAACTAACTTTTTCTGTAGTAACGCCAGATAGTTGCGGTTTTTTCTTCTTAAATTTTTTGATTTTTGTCAACTTTTCACTTAGTATAGTAATAATTAATGCAAGTAAAACAAAAATAGTTTTGTAATCAATTTATTAGTGTGTTTTCTTATACTTTCAATTTTAGTTATGAACAAAATAATAAATAAACATTAGTGAGAAACATATTTAAACAATCTCTTTCTTTTTGTTTTGAATATATTTTTATGAAATAAAACAGATATTTGAAATATGCTTCAAATTGTCTTAATATACCCAGGTATTCCCCAGGGAAGAAGTGGGTGGGGGCTGAAATTCAAATATGTGCAATACCAAATCTTTCTATTACACTTCTCAATAAACTAATTGATGTAATTTAAAACAAAACTTTTACAAGTCATTTACAGACCTGTCTTCCCACCTACTCTTAATTATTCCATTCTTCACTTTTGTCTCTTTTTTATGATAGCTGTTTTGTTTATATTTTTTATATTGGAAAATGAACAAAAATAATTCACTTAAAACAATATAATACAATACTTCAAAAGTTCAGGAAAAATCGCAACTCATTCCAAGTGAAAAGTAGACAAATATTTTTTAAAATTCAGAGAAAGACGCAACTTTCTAGTATTATTAAAATTGAATATTACTAACAATAATCATAAATGTTTAAAACAATTAATTTTGTTATGTTGAATTAATTATTTGCCTCACTCTAATTGGAAATTAGACAAAAAGTGGAAACTTTTTGAAAAAGCTGCAATTTTTAGCATTATTCTTAGGAGCCTTAACAATTTATGTAAACATCTAATTATCATAATAAAGTAGTATTCTATCTGTAAAATCATAAGTAGCGCGAAAAACTCGCAAACCCCATTTTTTCATATTTAAAAAATAATGTCTCATTGGTATTCTTTAGTTAATTGTAAAGATGTATGTTGAGTTTCAACTCTATTCACCTAATATTGACGATTTTAAGTCAAATGTACAAAAACGTCTTTTTTCTAATGGGAAATACGTGTTAAAGTTCATGGAGCTTAAGCCACATTTATGTATCATTAAAAAAAATAGATCAATTTTTGTGTGGATTCGAATCAATTTCCGGGCGATATGCCTGAAAATCCGAAATAAAATTTTCGACAACCCTAATATTACAAGTTTTTTCATACTTATTAAGATTTTGATAGCCCCGAAAATTCGGGGCTTTATTTATTTATTTATTTTGAAGTCTGAGGTCAGTCACCTGAGCAAGTGAGTTTTCAACAAGTGTCTTTTACGTAGAGGCGTGAGCGTTGATTTGCAAAGAAAGGTGGGAGGAAGCACATAAATTTGTATCAATATTAAGTCTCCGGTGCCATTAATTTCCTTAAACTCATAAGTAAACGGGTTGAGACTCGCTTGAAAAATTTTGCGATGGAAACGCAGTTGCTCAAGGTGACTGGTTGAAAACCTTGAGTATTTTTTTTTCACCGAGGTAATGCTATACCCGCGCGAAAACTATAAATCGATTTATTGTTGACAAATAGTTTTTTTTTATTTAATTCACATTTTCATGCGGAATTATTATAGGTTATATGGAATTTCAATTTTTCTTCATTTTATAAATACATGCAGATGTAGAAGCATGTAATTGTATAGGTATTTGAAAATAAATGTTATTCTGAAATAAGTGCTGCCGTAAAATCCTTAAGAGATATGAATTTGGATTTGAATAGTGGAAGCGAAAAAGGGATACAAGTAGAGAAGTGTGATATCATAAATTTTGAGAAATAATTTGATACTAAATTTTGGAATTTACGTGAACAATGGTTGTAGGTGGATATATTTATAATGTATGTTAATCGGAATATATAGGATAGTTGACCTGCAGTTTCGATCGAGTGAAGGGACGGGAAACAAAAGAAGTACATCGTACTATCTACCTCTCAAGGTAATCTACTTTGCGTACTTCGTTGCCAGTCTAATGCTTGCAGAAGGAATATTTTCTACATCTTCTGCTCGATCGTACTCGTTGATCTCATGCCCGGTCATTACCACTTTCGACCCTCGATTTTTCAAGAAAATCATTCTTCAAGACGTTTCCTCGCTTCTCTGATGATCGATGAAGGTTTTTATTAATTTATTTTTATGTTATCTTCACGCATTATGCAGAACCGTTCTATTTTTAGTATTAATTATTGCTATATGAGGGGTTGTAGCGGATCTGGATACCAGGAAACCCTCCAGGAATGTTATTTAACCACAGGGTTGCTACAAAATCTGGAAAAGTCCTGGAATTTTGAAAAATAGCCTGAAAATTTGAATTGAAATTTCTTTTTGAAGTTTTCGAAATTATTTTAGCACGTTCCTACTTCTTTTGAAAATTCAGATTGATGGGCATTTATTACATTACATTTTAAAATATTCGAATGAGCGCGGTAAGCGTACAATTAACCTTAAATAAAAAAATTAATTAACCTTCTATTAATCTCCTACTTGTGTTTACTACTAAATATTAACCAATTTTTAAATAAATAAATTAAATTAACCTTCTATTAACGTGCTACTTTTTTTAATGTTACATATAACTATTTTTTTCTATACTCAAAATCTTGGTTTAGAATGCAATAGTAGTCGAAAAGACTGTTAGAATTTGCATTGAGTAATAATTTTATGTACATTACCGACGAAAAATATATACACGCCCACTTTGTTTGAGCTGTTGCTAAAGTGCCTAGTCGTACTTCTTTTCAAGATGGGGAAGTGAGGGAAAATGAGTGAAGGGAATGTATGGAAAATGAAGTGAGAGAAAGTAAGAAAATTGAAGTATTGAGGGGGTGGGGACCAGGGGAAATTAGGGGATGTGATAAGAGAAATAATGGGGAGTAGGGGAAGTAATGTGACAGTCGACTGGGGGAAGTGAGGGGGATAAGTAATGAAAATAAGGGAGTGGAAGTAGAAGAAGTAGGGGAAATTATAAGAAATGAGAATGAGTAGAAAAGGGGAATTGAGGACTTGGGAAGGGAAGTGTTAACTGGTGAAGCGAGAAGAGGCGGGAGTAGTGGAGGAAGAAGTTTTTGAACGAAAGGTGAAAGGGTAGTGAGGGAGGGGATTGTAGGAGAAGTAGGAGAGGAATATCCTCATAATATCACAAAGGTTATTAAAATTCTAAATTTTAATAAGATTTAAAATTTTCTAAAATTTAAAAAGTCAAAGGCAATTTAATAAGAAAATATTGCAAAAAGAGTCCGGGAAATAAGGTTTGAGGACGTAGGGAAATAAGGGTTGGTAGGTCACTCAGGGTAAATGAAGGTTGAGTAGGCAAAGGAGGGAAATAAGAAGTATGGAATTAAGTGTATTCATGGGAACTAAGAGGTTGTAATAAAAACAGGCGGAATTGGCGGATGGAAAGTAGGGTGAGAGCAAATAAGGGGTCGTGAAGTAGGGGAATAAAGAAATATGAAGAGGTGAAATGAGGGAAATATTATGCAAAGTAGGGAAATAAGGAAAAATGAGGGGAGGGGATATACAGAAAGATTAAGCAGGTAGAATGAGAAATTTGGACGTAGGAAAAGAAGGAAAATGCACAAGAACGCCTATATATGAACAGTTTCGGGGGTTGCCTTGCACTGCCCCTGATACTAAATCAGTCCGTAGAAACGGAAACAGTCTATTGTAAACTATGGGCGACCCATTTTTGACACTGCCACACACTGACACACGGTGTTGAAACTGCATGGTCTAGCAATTCTTGGAAAGATTAAATCAGTCGATTCCTTATAGACGTTCTTCTGTAAGTGTAAATAAGGGAGGGGGTCTAAGGGGAAATGAGCCGGTGGAAAGTATGGGAGATGTAAGGGAAAGTAGTTGAAGTAGGAAAAATGAGGGATGAGGAAGTAGAAAGATTAAGTGGGAATGAGGGGACAGGATGCAGAAGAAATAAGAGAAGTAGGGGAAATAGGGGGAATTTAGTGAATAAATGGAAGATAAGGAATATGAGATGAGGGGGAGTAGATTAATTGAGGTGGAGTAGATTAATTGAGGGGGAATAATGGACAGGGCAGTAGCGAAAATAAGGGGAATTTATAGATGTGGAAGTAGGGGAATTAAGGGGAAATGATTGCATGGTAAGTAGGATAGACGAGATGACGGGAAGTATTTGAAGTAGAGGAAGTATGGAAAATGAGGGGAGGAGAAGTAGGGGAAATCAGATAAGGTGAAATAAACGGATGGGAAATAGGGCAGATGAAATTATGGGAAGTATTTGAAGTAGAGAAAGTAACGGAAATGTGGACTGTGGAAGTAGGGGGATTGAGAGGAAGTAAAGGGAAATCATGTAGGAGAAATTATGGAAGTAGAAGTAATAGGGAGAATTTAGTGGATGGAAATAAAGGGCAGTTAAGGAATTTGAGAGGATGGGAAGCAGATGAATTGAGGGGGAATGACGGAAGGGGAAGTATGAAAATGAAGTGGAATTGATGGAAGTGGCCGTAGGGTAATTAAGGGGAAATGAGTTGATGGGAAGTAGGGTAGATGAGATTACGAGAAGTATTTAAAGTCGAGGAAGTATGGAACATGAGGAGAGCAGAAGTAGGGGAAATTAGAAAAGGAGAAATAAGGGGACGAAAAATAGAGCAGATGAGATGATGGAAAGTATTTGAAGTAGAGGAAGTATGGGAAGGGAGGGGAGAAGATGTAGGAAAAATGGGGGCAAATCAGAGGAATTGAAGGAAGCCGAATGTAGGGTAGATGAGATGAAGGGAAGTAGTTGAAATATGGAAAGTATGGGAAATAGGGGGAGGTGAAGTAGATGAAATGAGGGCAAATGAGGAAATGGGAGGTAGGAGATATGAGGAATATGGATGTGAGGGAAATTAAAGAAAAAGAGCGTAAGAGAGATAAGGGATGAGTGAATGGAAGTATGGGGATTTGAAGGAAAATGAAGAGAAGTAGATAAAATCAGGGGAAATAAATGGATCAAAAGTAGGTTAGAGGATATGAAGGGAAGTAGTTAAATAGATGATGTATGGAAAACAGGGGCGGCTGAAGTAGAGAAAATGACGGGCAATGAAGAATGAGGAAGTAGGGAAAATGGGGGTGTAGATGTGAAACAAATCAGGGAAAGAGAGTCTTAGAGAAATAAGGAAGGAGTGAGGAGAAGCATGAGGATTGAAGTAAATTGAAGAGAAGTAGACGAAATGAGTGGATGAAAAGTAGGATAGATGAGATGAAGGGATGTAGTTGGAGCAAGGCAGTAAATGAGAAAAAAGCGGTATGTTCAGAGAAATAAAAGAAACTTGGGTACATGGGAAGAATTATTTGATGCAAATGATGAAAATAAGGGGGCATGGGCGATGCAGACTTAGGGAAAATGAGTGACTTAGGGACTTGAGTGGACGGAAAGTCGGGGAGATGAGGGGAGGCGAAGTAGTTTATGTAAGAGAAACATGAAAAATGAAGAGAGGGGAAGTAGAGGAATGAAGGGACGGAGAACAAGAAAATTGAGGAGAAATGAGGGGTGGTGAAATAAGGGAATTGTGAGAAAATAAGGCAACGTAGCAGAAGTGTAGGCAAATGAAGACAAGTAGAGTAAAAGGATAATTAGTGGATGGAATGTAGGGGAAGTGAGCGGACATGAGCGATGTGAACGTAGTTGGAAATAAGGGTAAATGAGGGTTGGGGAGGTAAGAAAATGAGGGGAGGAATCAATCTTCTGAAGGAAAGTAGTGAGAGGGGAGGGCCAGCTGTAAAAGCTTGGATTGGGGAAACTTATCGGTAACGTCCTAATAGACTACAAAACCCTTCTTTGTAGGTGTGTGGTGCTTACTTTAACAAATTTCTTAAATTTTTATTTATTTATTTATTTAAATGTATTAATCTTTTATTTAATTATATTTTAAAGTTTATTTAAGTTTTGCTTTTCAGACTTTATCAATGTCTTTAATGATGGCATGCATATCCCTTACGTATCGATTGGAAGTTGTTTTGTCTGGTGGGATTACAACTGCAGCTATTACAGTAATTATCTCCTTTTTTGCAACAGTTTGCAGTGTAAGTGTTTTTGCATCCAAAATTCAAATTCAGCAAAATCGATCATAATTGAGCACGTTGATGATTTTGAATTATTTGATTTTAATTTCAGTTTGATTTAACAAAACGAGTGGGATTGGTGCTAATTGTAGGACTCGGTGGAGTCGTATTACTTTTTATTGTTATACCGATTTATATATTTACTGCAATTAGTGCTTTGAGTATAACAATTGGAGTGATAGGAAGCATTGTAATATCAATGGTAAGTATAGATTAGATTCTGATAATAAGAAAATTAATATGGGATCAACCGAAAATTACGTAAAAACGATTTGGGGGGATCGTGAGTTGGTTAAAATATTATTTTCTAATACATTTTTGAATTTTCAATCCAAAAAGATGATTTTATAGAAGAAGTGTACTTTTCAACCAAAAAATATCAATTTGTAATCTAAAATAAATAGATCTTCTACTAAAAATGAGAAATGTTTCACACAAACTGGAATAGATAAATAATTAATTTGTATGATAAAAAAAACGATTTTTCAAAAAAATATTTAATTTTTGAAACGCGTTAAATTATCAGCTTAAAAAAAGTAATTTATATTAAAAAAATAATTTCTAACAGAATAGTTCAACTTTCAACCGAAGAAATGATTTTAAAAGAAATATAATAATAATATATTATAATAATAATATTTTCATCAACAAATATTTGAATTATCTTTGGATCAAAAACAGTTCAATTGAATAAAAAATACGAATTTTGAATAAATTATTTGAAATTTGAAGTTTAACATTTTTTCTACAAAAAGTGCAATTTTAAATAAAAAATTTGAATTTTGAACCCAAAAAGACGATTTTTAAAGAAAATATATTAATTTTCAACTAGAAAAAATAATTTTTTAAACAAGAATATAATAGTTATATTCCCAGTTTCGCAAAAAAAAACCGGAAGGGCGAATTTTTTACCAACTAGTAAAATTTTCAACTAAAAAGGTTAAATTTTTAACACAAAGTGGCATAGCTTAATAATTAATTTTCAATGTTTAATAAAGTAGTTACATTTTTAATGAAAAAGTGAGAATTAAAAAGAACCAAAAAGATCAATTTTTTATCATAAAATATTAATTTTCTACTAAAAAAGTCGAATTTTCAACAAAAGACACGAATTTTAAACTAAAAAAGATCAATTATATTCCGTCGTCTCGTTCTTCTAGATCATTACGTAGTAATACCTTTCTGCCAGATCTGATCACAGTTTTGGAGCATATTTAAATTTAAAAAAAGAACAAAATGGTGGCCCGTGACTTTCGTCTGAAACGGTGGCGCCCTGCCCATCATGCTGCTATACATCATTATATTTTTCTGTGAGATCTGAACAGCTTGTGTTTTTCTGTTCGGTTATTTTAAATATTATTCAAGTCTTCTCATTGAATATGGGTAATGAAAAAGGAAAAAATTACAATCGAGATGGCCAGAAAAGAAAATCTCGAATAGATCGGGAGTCTCATGATCGTGAAATCGGTCAAAGGAAGTCCCGACCTCGCAAGGAGGCTAGGTTTTGGCGTAGCCATATTTCTGGGTGAATCCATGGAGGATCCCTCTAGAAAAAATGAAAATCGATCATCTCAGAACCTGTGTTCGAGATACTGTCCACCCAGGTATTCGTATTCCAGGAGCCGATCACCTGCATATTCTCGGTCCAGAAGCCGCTCTTATACACGCCGGCACAGACGAGATATTCGGGAACGAAACCCAAGAAGACCGACCCATAGATACAGGCTGGATGCAAGATACTCCAGAACGACGCACGAGAGGCTCGGCTGAGTATGGCCTTCCCGATCACAACCCACGAGGCGTGACGGATAAAATTTTTCGGCGAAAACTCATCCGCCAAAAAACAGACCAGATTTGTCCCAGTCACCAGAATATAGTGGTCGCTCATCAAGCCAATCTTCTGATAATGACGTTTCTTCATCTGGAGAATTTTCAGAACCAGGAGGTGATCTCCAACTCAAAACGGACATCCTAAAAATAATTGGTGAGGATTCATCAAATACGGGCATTCCTAGAGGAAGTGTTCATAATGTTTTAAGTAAAAAAATTTATGAAATTTTAACGAAGG
>JAWWLR010000155.1:54635433-54646146 GCA_035041075.1 Acraspis erinacei | reverse complement strand
CGGAAATGTGTTATTTAAATGCCATCAAATTATAAAAATCTGATCGTTCTTTTTTCTCCCATTAAAAGCAAATGGATTTTCCACTAATTTGCAGATTCGTTACGGAAATATGGTATTTAAATGCCGTCAAATTATAAAATTCTAATCTTTTTTTTCTCTCATCAATAGCAAATTGGTACAGATACGGGATTAAATTAAAAGTGGTACCACTTAAAAGAAAAAATGTGGACCACCCTTTCCCACGTGTAATAAATTCTAATCTAATAAAAAAAAATTTCTACCAATTTGCAGATTGGTTCCGGACCATAGGTAGCAATAATCAATTTTCGCCTCTCGTGCCACGAAGGTCACTGCAAGGAAATGTTGGGCTCGGCTGGCACCTCAATACCTGATACGGATCCGATTATGACACGCAACAATAGGAGTGCGTTTTTTCTTAATTTCGATATCCCCACCTTGCTGAAGGAGCGAATAAGTTACACAGTTACATGGTAGCCAGGGACCTCGATGGCCTCGGCGTGCCAACTCCTTACGAAGCCGAGAGCGAAGCTCAGACCCGAGTGAAAGTTGGATTTTGCTTTCTACCTCTCGAGGCTCCAGCCTGCCAGTGACAAACGGAATGTTGTGCTGGCATGTCCACTAAAATGTCAGTTTCAAACAATTCTGGCGCGATTTTTAACCAATCCTCTCTCTTAACAAGATAGTGGAAAAGTGAGAACAAACGAAAAAAAATAGGGAGATTTTCAAATGGACGAGCAAAAATGCGCGAGTGAATTTGTGATAGTTTTTGTGGGCTGCTACTTGAGCGGGCCTGTCCGAAGGCAAAAAACATGAACGAGAGGAGACAACCTTGGGGGCATCCGGATGTTTCGCTCCGCAATGTCCTCCTCTTCGCGGTCCTGATCTCTTCCGTTTTAGCACAGACTCACCAGCAACAACCTCAACAAGGTACGGCCAAATCCATACGTTACGTTAGGGACATTCGAACGAGGCGTTTAAATCTCCAGGGATCTTTTAGTTGAAGTCCCCAGGGGCTATATATACTTTTTTATAGAGGCAGTAAATGAAATTTTCGACATGGAATGGGAATTTTGGAAAAGTTTTATTTTTGATTTAGAAGATAGGGGAATTAGAAGAAATCCCTATTCCAAGTGAACCGGTGATTTTTGACATGGAAGGGAAAATTTTAGAAAATAAATTCGATTATTATTTATAAAAAGGGAATTTACCAAATTAATCCCTATTCCAAGACAGGATTCGTCAAATTTTGAAAATTCCTTGTTGAAATTCTGAATTTGTTTAAATTTGAAAATTGTCTATTTTTGCAAATAAAAACTTGCCAGAATTTGAAACTTCTCTGTTTCCCATTTTACGAAAAGGCAGTGATAATATTTCTGAGTTGGAGCAAGGGATTTTGGAAATTAATTTAATTATGACTTGGAAATTTTATAAAAGAATTGTAATTCTGAGTTTGATAGGAGAATAAATAAATTAAACAAAAAAATCCTGTAAAGAATTATAATTTTGACATTGAAGCAGGAAATTGCGTAATGAAATGAAGGTTTGTCTTTGGACAGGTCATTTTTGACTTAGAGGGGAAAATTTTTATTTATAAAAAAGGTTTTTACACAAAAAACCCCTATACCAAGTCGGAATCCATCAGATTTTGAAAGTTCCTCATTCAAAATCCGTATTCTTTAATTTCATCGTGACTTAGTATAGACAATTTTATAAAAGAATTGTAATTCTGAGTTTGGTCGTTGAATAAATAAATTAAATATAAAAAAAATTCGTGAAGAATTATAATTTTGACTTTGCAGCAGGAAATTGGGTAAATAATTAAAATATTTTCTTGGGACAGGTAATTTTTGACTTGGAGTAGGAAATTTTGGAAAATAATTTTCATTCTGTTTTGTAAAAAGGTTACTTATACAAAAAAAATAAGAATTTGCCAGAATTTGAAACTTCCGTCTTCCAAATTGTAGAAAAATAAATTTAATATCTTTCTGAATTATAATAGAAAATTTTGGAAATAAAGATAATTATAAATTGCAACAGGGAATTTCCGTAAATAATTATAATTTAGACTTCTTTTACAAATTCTCTATAACAAATCAGAATTATAATTCTTTTCCAAAACTCCCGGTTTAAAATCAAAAATCTTTTAAAATGTTTAGAAATCTTTAAAACCCGTTTGAAAGGCAAATCTTTTAAATTGACCGCGAAAAAGTAACAATTGACCTGGAGAAAACCGTTAATAAATAAACGGGCCCCGAATTTAAAATTATCCGTTGGGTAGACCCCCTGGTGAATGTAGACCTTTTTGGGAAGGTCATCCGTTATTTTTTTTAGTTAGTTAAATTATAGAATAAATTTTAATTCTTGCCACAAAAATTATACAAATTATGTTAAGAAATTCTTAGGGTCTATTTCATTAAAATTTTAGTTTCTTAAATTAATGCCGATTAAATGTGATACATTTTAATATCAAGGGCTTATAGTTACTCAGGATTTAAATTAGAATAGGATTACATTTTTGACTCTTATAAGTTCATTGGACATTTGATGTTTGCATTTTTGTGGCTATGCTTTTTTAAAACTTTTATCTTTTGATTTTCTAAGAGTTGATTTTTTTAACCAACTGGAATTTTCAATCCTGAGAATTAAGACTTTTATTTATTAAATTATAGCCTTTGAAAATTGAATTAGAATTCAGAAAAGTTAAAAATGAAAGATTTAAATTAATAGATTGCTATTATTGTCAAAAATATTCTTTCAAACAAAATACTAGTTTAAAAAAATCAATTAAACTTTAAGTTATCTTAATTTACTCTAAACGTCGAATTGTGTTTAAAAATTAGCCGTATTTTAATAATTTTAAATTTCCAATAATTTATCTTCTTTAAAAACAATTAAGAATATTGAGAACGAAGAGAAACTTAATTTCCGGACAATGAAGAACATTTATATTCTAATCAAGATTGACACCAATTAGAACCGTTCGAAGAAACTTCTTTCTCTTCGAACTGAACAACCGAGAAAAATTATTATTTTGAAATTGATTAAATTTACATCTAGATAATCATTTCTTTTAACTATTTACTTATTAATGGAAGATTTTTCATTCCACATACATAGTAATAAAAATAGTTAAAGAACGTGCTAAAGTTACAAACTAACATTACCTCTTGAGACAAGTGTGATATTTTTATTTGTGTTCAATTATTCTTTAATAATGTCGTTTTTGTTTTCTGTAAATTAATTTATTTCTAGTATGTAAATTATTTACAAATAATAATAATGACAACTGATTGATTTCAAATGTAGCTGTATTTAATGTACATAGTATAGTGAAAAATACCGTATATAATAAAATTTGTTATTGACAAGCACGTTCTTAGAAAAAAAAACGCTTTCAATTGTCAAATAAAATTAATGAAGGGAATATGATTTCATTATGAAGAAGTTAATATTCTAGTTTTTCCAGCTTTTATTATACCACTTTTACTGCTTGAACTGATTGTTATTCACGAATTTGCAACCTGAAGAGATTATAATTATATTTTGAATTTAATGTATTCTAGTATTCAGTTTCATTCTTCAGAATAATTTATCAAACAATAATATGAATATAATAAATAAAATATCGTGTATTTCTATTTTCCACTTGTTTTTTGTATTGATATTTACCTAGGCATTTGTGTGACAATAATATCAGACATCTTTCTTTGACCGATTACAGGTTTTTGTGGAATCTCGTAAAGATCTTGTGAATTATTCGTCTAACAATCATGATGTGTCTTTTATGAACGGTTTGATTAGGTAATGCCAGATACTATCTTCTGAAAGAAATGCAGACTTGTTGTTGTATAATGCCTTAATGAGAATTCTCAACCTTTCCACGGTAATTTGCAATTATCCATTGAAAAAGTGTATATAAAATGAATTAAAAAATTACATTATTAAAGCAGAGATTAAAGTAAAAGTACTTCCGGAAGATAATTATATTTTTCAACAATAATAGTATATTGTTATTGAAATAATTAAAAGGATAAAACGAGAAAAATTCTTTTAATTCGAATAATAATTGTGAAAAGAACTTAACGAAACTGAAATACCACTGAGGGACCGTTAAAAACTATACGTTATTTTAAAAACTTATTCTACCCCTCTCATTCTGCATCACAAAAACGAACACTCCCCCCTCCCTTCAACTCAAATTTTTTCTTCGATATATGATAAATGTCTCAAATAAAACACACAACATACCAACATAATATTTTAACAGACTTCACAGCCCAAAATGCTCTCAAAACGGCGGAAATAGAGGTGATTTTTCACGATAATAGGGGGATAAATTCATTTATATAAATTTAACGTACATTTACGTACGATATTAAATTCAATATGAAATGCTTAAAATTCCAAGTTGAAATATGTTAAATTTTTAACTAAATTTTGTTGAATTTTCAATAAAATTTTCTACAAAAATACATGAATTTTCAGCCGAGAAAGATGATTTTTGGCCAAATAGTTCAATTGTAAAGAAAATACTTTAGATTAAACAGTTGCATTTACTACCAAATAGTTGGACTTTCAAGTAAAAGAGATAAATTTTCATCAAAATAGTTGAATTTTCAATCTACAAAGATGAATTTTAAATCAATAGGTCGAATTCTGAAACAAAAAAGAATTCATTTTCCACAAAGAACAATTCTTCATTCAAGAGGGAAAACATTTCAATAAAATTGTTGAATTTTCAAGCCAAAAAGTCGAACTCTCCAGAAAACAGTTGAATATTTTACCCAAAAATATTGGCTTATAACCAAGAAGTTAATTTTTAACTGAATAGTTTAATTTTCTACCAATGTAATGGAATTTTTAATACAAAAACTGAATTTTACAGGAAATAGTTGGGTTTGTAAGCTAAAAAGATGAACTATGTACAAAACAGTTGAATTTTCAACCAACAACTTCCTTTTCGATCAAATAGTTGAATTTACAACCAAAGATCTACAGATGGTTCTTCATTTAATTTACAGTCATCAATTTTACATAAATTTTTTAACAGCCAAGCTTATGAAAAATATTTGAGTAGGCCTCCCGAATTTCGGCACGACGAGACCAAAAACAGAATAGTTAAATTTTCGGTTAAAAAAAATTAATTTTCGAACAAAAGAAAAAACTTATTTTCGACAAATTAGTTCAATCTTCACCAATAAGATGAATGTTTAGCAAAGTAGTTCAACCATCAAGCAAGTTAGTTGAATTTTAAACTACAGCAGATAAATTCACAATGAAAAATTCAATAGTTAAATTACTGTTAAAAAAATAATTTCCAACAAAAAAAAAACGAATTTTTACAAGGTTAGTCAAAATCTTAAACCAATAAAATTAATTTTTATCCAAGTTTAACTTTCAACTAAAGCAGTTGAATTTTCAACGCAAAAAATGAAATGTCAACAGTAATTATATTATGATTAATTTAACATTTTTAATTATGACGAATTTCATACTAAACTAATTAGGATTTAAATAAAACTAAATCTAACATATTTTTTCGTCAAATGTATACAAAAAAATATCTTTAAAATAATGATTTCGAAGTTCGAATGTCTGTTTGTCTACTTTGAAGGTTCATTAGTTTGGATTTTAATAACGATTGTCATTATGCTAGACACATTATAAAAATTATTGTTCGATTAGACTAAAATTCAAACAAGCATGACCAGATTTACAAGTGGTTTTAATGACATGTTTTGATTGAACCTAAATTTAATAAGTTCTGGAATTTAAATAATTTTCATATTGTTTCTTAAAATTTATATTCCATATAATATTTAATTAATTTGAAGAATTATTAAATTTTAAAGAAATCTCTGTCTCTTACTTTATCTTAAACAAAGAAACTTCGTAAACACTTCAAACAAATTTTAAAATATACGGTTTTAATTGCTTAAAGAATTAAAAGTTAATAGTGTTTTAAATTAAACAATTTTTATATCGTAACATTAGCCAATTTCTAAAAGTTTCATATTTAACATTTTTTGAATGATCAATTGTACATGTAAATTTTACAAATATAAACTATTTTAATTAAATATTTAAAAAATAGCACTATTTAAAATTTACTAATATTTGCGTTAGCAAATTAACTGTTAATGTTAATTAATAGTTGAGATTACCAGATAGACTCAACTCTCGATATAAGAACGTTTTCGGGCAAGACTTGCCGTGAACGCAACCTGATTCAATAATAAATTGTCAAATTTTAATCACATTGAACTGAACATTTTTTAAATTCAAAAGTTAAAAATTTTTAATTGCTTAATTTTAAACGCTCTTAATTATAAATCATACCATTTCAACTCCTCTGAATTTTAAATGACCCATTTTTTCGAAATTTTAAACTGAAATCATTAAATTTTGTGATTATTTGATTAAAAATAAAATTGTTTAATTGTTAGGGCTTTGATTTATAAATTATAAAATTCAACTCCTTTCTCTAGATAAATTGTCCAAAATCGTTCAATATATATATTTTTAAATTTCAGACACTTTGAACTCGAAATTATTAATTATTGTTTCAAATATATTTAAATCATAACGTTATAATATAACATTTATTATTTATATAACATTTATATAACATTTGCATATTTTTCATGTTATGAATTAAAAATCCATGGACGTGAAGGCGCGATTTGCGCGCTTGCATTTACTGCTAGTGTAATAAAACGCACCTCTTATTATATGATATTTATTATATGATTCAAAGTCAATAGATTTCATGCAAAAAGTTTTGTGATACTTATCGAGTTCCGCAATTGATCCTATATATGAAAAACTGTGGGTTTCGCCAGGAGAGTTAATTTTTTGCTATACCGGGAGAAATCACGAATATTTTACCGGGAGAACCGGGAGAAAGCTGGTAGACGAAAATTTAAAATATAGTGGTAACTTGCAAGTATATCAAATTGAAAAAAAAATAATTTCATGGCAGAAATCATAAAAAAAATCATTAAATCTTATTTAATAAGTGTACAATTTCTTATAAAAAGATTGTTTTTTTCTTTTCTAAATGTAAAAATAAATTTTTGAATTAGCTTCTGCCTGGTTGACTGGAAGTGGCTAGACGTATCATTTCAATCTTGTTCCGCTCCGTTAATCATTAATATTCCGACAGTGGCTCTTCTTCTTCGTGCTAACTTTATTAATTTATTCGGTCAGGTTTGCTAAGTAGTATAAGGAATTCGACTCTTCGACTTAGCCAGGAAAGCGTGGAAATCTAAGAGCAGGAAAATTTCGAAATCGAGTTTATTCTACAAAAAGAGTCACGTATTAATTAACATTTTATCACCTTATTAATTTGTTTTTCAATTAAGATTTTCTGTTGGTTTGGCATTTTAAAAATCTGAAGGTGGAGCTCTATTTATGATTGGATTAAATCTTTATTACACCATTAAGTCGTTTCCCTTTCGGAGTAGGCGTACATAATAAAAATCTTCAGTTTTGGATTTCGATTATAAATTTGAATACGTAAATTAAAATTCCATGTTTGTAGTATCGAATGATTTAAATTTTGGAATTATTTAAATTAAAAAGTGCCATTTAAAAGCATTAAACTTGAAGACTTTTATTTTGGAGGCACTCAAAGTTTTTACGTTTGTAGGTTTGAACTACTATTCAAATAGAACGTTTTCAGTTTCGGAACGTACCTGAAATTTGTTTTTAATTCCAAATTTAAAAGCTTCAGAGGTTTTTTAGACTTTAAATTGAAAAGATTAGTCTTTGGACGCTTTTAATGTTGAAAAGTTCAAATTATTCACGATCTTCAAAATATTGAAATTGAATGCCATGTAATTTATAAGCCCTTTAAATTTTATTACCCCTCAGCTACGGAATGTTAATAATTAGTTTTTTTTCACCTGATTATTGAATGTAACTATCAAATTTAACCTGGAAATTAGTCTAATATTAAAACTCAAATTTAAGTAGAAAAAATAAAATAAAGTGCAAAAACCAGACAAATATTTTTAAAAGGTTTCTTATCTTAAAAAATTGAAAGTTTTTATCAAGCCCTCTCCTTGTACTCAAATCACTCGTAAAATTTAAATTGGGTCTGAAATTGGGTTTGAAACACTTATATGATCGAATACAAAACCCGTGTGTTCGGAGACAATGCAAAAAAAAAGAATTCTTTCTCGGCTCAGCAGAAAGTCAACAGATTCCTTCTTGCTTTTCGTTCATTTTTTCTAATTTTCAGGATAAAAAAATCTCTTAAAGTATTGTGTATCATGCTCGTTAATTTGAATGAAAAACGGAACAACAAAAACTGTAGAAAAACCGGAATCAAGATCCTGTGGCATTCTTGGGATGTAAACGTGTTTTTCTGATTCCTTATTTGTTTATCGGGATCGGGACTTGAAATCGTAAAATTGTAAGCACAAACTTTCGTCTCCTGAAAATTTTAAAAAATGTATTAATTTTAATGTTCACTCTAATTATTTGATTCTTTAATATGTAACATTTTTTATATTATTAATTTATATTTTTTAATATGCTTCATTGAAATATGAGGCTGAATAATGTTTTTATTGGGAATCAAACGGAAACAGAACGTTGAGGCATTTTCAATCATGAACAAAATCGGGATTGAAATTACGGTTAATGCATGAGTTTTACAGTTTTAATAAGCACATGAAAAACGTTATTGTGCGTAACGTTATTTCTTATAATTTTAATGATTGTAATAACTTTCTACTGACTTTTTACGTTTTGTAAATAATATACAATGTGCTTGTGAGGACTGAAAAATCTCGAAAAATAAAATCCTCGATACTGTAAAATGTTTGGACTGAACAATTCCCGAATAATAAAATTTTCTAATTGGAAAATTCCCAAATTATAAAATTCCCGACAGAATATTGCCTGAATTATAAAATATCCGAAATAGAAAATTCCCGAATTTAAATCATTAAATTTTTTTTATAAATATTATTTATTTGTTAAAAATTCAATGATAAAAATTGTTATTAAAAATATATTTTTAATGTTTAAAGTTTCCAAAATTATGTTCAAATTTAAAATTACAATAATTTCATCCAGAAGTATATATTTTCAATTATTGTATTATTAATTAATAATATTAAAAAATTAGTTATTTAGATTCGGGAATTTTATAATTCGAGAATTTTTTATTTCGGATATTTTATAATTCGGCCATTTTCTACCGGGAATTTTCAAATTCGACAATATATAAACTTTATAGGTAATTTTATTATTCAAAAATTTTGTTATTCTGAAATTTTATTATTAGGAAATTTCTCGCAAATTTTACAGTGTTAGAAAAATAGCAGAAAGTATGCATCATAACATTTACTATTCAATTTGTTTTGAAAATAATTATTTTTATTGTGAATAGAGCAATGGGTTTACCCTTTTTTCGGGTTCTTATTTTTTTATAAAACTAAAAAAAGATTATAAAAGAGACTTGATAAATTTTATAGATATTCGTTCTTTGCTTCGTCTTTAATCGAGAAATGATTTAAATCCAATTAAGGATGATGCAATAGCATACTTTACTCTACTTTCGATCTGTTGAATTATTTATTAAGAGAATAAAAGTATATTACTGAAGGAATGGTAAATTACTTTCCTATTACATTCTATATCATGTATAGCGACTTTCTTAGGATTGAAATCGTAAAATTTATATAATGTAAAGTTTTATATTCTGTTCCACTAGCTATAATTTGAGGAATCCAAAATTTAAAGTCCTGAATTTTTATGAATTAAATTGTTGAACTTCTTTCAATTTTGATTAAGTCTCGAGCATTTTAAACTTCAGCGCGCTTAAATTTGAAGACAAAAATAAAGATAAAGATGGAAAGCTAATTGGCATTGGTGATGATTTTTAATGTGAGTTTATAATTTGCAAAGCTGATGGCTAAAAATTATAATTTTGAAATTGATTAACTTTCAATATTATTATAATCTAGAAAATTTAATTTTTCTTATTTTTACATCATAAATCCAAATCGAGATCATGGAGGCTTGATACCGGAATTTGGAGAATCTTCTCGCAAATCTAAAACGCTTACGACATTCATTAAAATAATGCCTGTCTATACGAGAAATTGTTTGCAAATGAATAAACCTATTTATCAGGAAGAATTGTTCAAAATTAAAAACGCCTAAAGTTTATTCTTCCAAAATGAAAAATTTACAAATTTATTTTAATATTAGAAAGTTGCACAATGATACAAGTTAGAGAACCCGTAAATTGGAACACACTTTGTTTGAAAAATAAAAAATAATGACCTTGAAAATGTATTGTTTCAAAAATTAATATATCCATATTTCAAAGTAAAGAAGTTAAAAGAACTTAATCCGTATCACGTTATTTAACGGGTTTGTGCGCAAGTATAAAAAAGACTTCCCATGCATTTGTGTTTTTCCCTCTTGTGAACATTGCCAAAACATTTGAATTTCGCCTGACATCTATCTGGCTTGGTGTTTTCTTTAAATGAAAAGTTCTATGAACTAAGGTAAATGCACCTATTCGCGTCCGTGCACCTATTTGCGTCCAAATCTGATCATAACCTCTGAAGAGCGGACGAAAATAGGGACCTAGAAATTCTGTCCCTATTTGCGATCTAACCATTGCGATCGAACCGGACGCAAAATGGTGCTGTCGCATCAAGTACCAGT
>JAWWLR010000155.1:54592502-54613194 GCA_035041075.1 Acraspis erinacei | reverse complement strand
TCTGTGTTTTCCACAACGAGCACTGTTACAACTACTTCTACAACTACCACAACAACAACGACTCCCAGGCCCACAACCCCAGGAATGTGCGAAGATGAGTGTGAGGTTGCGGGAACCATCCGCATAATTGATAATGCAACTTGGGTGCCAGAGTTGCTTGATAGAAATACTCGAGAATGGCAGGACCTTGCGAACAAGGTCGAAAGAGAGGTAAGCATTTGTTGTGGTCTTATTTTTTTAGTGGTTTCATTCTGTAGTGCTTCTATTTGCAATTATATCTACGTACAAATAATACTTGAGTTTAAATCAGAAATTATTTTGTAGATGGTGTATTCTCAGATTGCATTTTACAGGGGTTGTCCACTCGACTTTTGGATCCATCCGAATTTCAATCAAAAGATTATAATTATCTGTTCAAAAGTCGAGTTGTCACGACTTTAGTATACACCAGATTTCAAAGATTTCACAAAGAGTTAGAAGATTTAAAAAATGTTACGAACATTTTTAAGATTTTCCAAAATTTCAAAGATTTCACAAAGATTTAAACATTTTGAAAGAATTTCCAAAATGTTGCAAACATTTCATAAAAGTTTTAAAAAATTCCAAAAAGATTAAAAACTATTTCACAGAGATTTCAATGATTCCACAAAGATTTAAATTTCAAACAATTTCAACAGACTTCACAAAGATTTTAGAAGTTTCACAAAAGTTTCTCAAAGATTTCACAAATTTCAAAATACTTCACAAATGTTTCAGAAAGTATTCTAATATTTCAAAACCTTTTAACAAAGATTTGAAAATTTATCACAAAAGTTTCTCAAGGATTTCAAAATATTCCACAACAATTTCAAATATTTCAAAAGATTTCACAAAGATTTCAGAAAGATATAAAAATATTTCACCCAGATCTGAACGATTACACAAATTTCAAATAATTTCCAAAATATTTCGCGCAAAGATTTTAGCCATTTCAAAAAATTTCACAAACATTTCATGTAAGTTTCTTAAGGGTTTTAAAAGATTCCACACAAATTTCAAAGATTTCCAAGGATTGCACAAATATTTCTCAAAGATTTAAGAATAATTTCAGACTTAAAAAGATTTCATAGAGATTAAAATGATTTCACAAATATTTCAAAGTATTCATAATTTTCCAACGATTTTCGATAATTTCAAAATATTTCTAAGATTTTACGAAATTCAACAATTTTCAAAGATGTAAAAAAATTATACAAAAATTTAAAAGATCTCAGTAAATTTGTAATAGATTCCACAGAGATTTCAATGATTTTACAAAGATTTAAAAGATTGCTCACAAGTTTCATACAAAAGCTTTAAAATATTTCACACAAGTTTCAAACCAAAGCTTCAAAAGATTTCACACAAGTTTCAAACAAAAGCTTTAAAACATTTCACCAAGATTTTACAAAGGTTTAAAGGGTTTCAAAATATTTCGTAAAAAGTAAGGAAGTTTTAAGAGATTTTGCCAAGATTTCAAAAATGTTACAAAGATTTTCAAAAATTGCATTAAGTTTCACAAAGATTTCAAAGATTTCACAATGATGTCAACGGATTTCAAAAGAATTCTACACATTTAAAAGATGTATTTAAAATGAAAATGTATTTTCATATTAAAAGACAATAAACGATATAAAATTAAAATAATATGCAAATTATAATTTTTTGTAAAACTTTGCAATTACTTGCAAAATGTTGGAAAAGAACCCGAATTATAGTAAAAACTTGTACATAGTTTTTAGTAGAATTATTTTTCTAATTTTCTATTTTATATAAAAAGAAAAGTTGAAAATGGTAGAAAAATACAAAAATCAAGCTACATTCATTGTGAGAATACATTTCCACCCAAGATAAAATAAATTTCAAAAATTTCAGTAAGATTTCACAAGCTGTACAACTAGAAACATTATTTCAAACTTGGAAGATTCAAATTTAAAAAATTTCTGATTAAAATCTTTGAAAAATCGATAAATTCGTTTAACGTGGAAGTGTTTCTAATTTTTGAAGTGTTTGAAATTGAATAATATTTTTTTAACTTCAATCGAAACCAGCGTTATGAATTACTTGAATTTTTTATTGAGCAACTTGAATTCAGAGCGGTCAAAATTGACTTATTTGAAATGGTATTTTAAATTTAATAATTTGAAATGTTCTTAATCTTAATTTATTTTTAAAGCATTTATCTCTTTCCAGATGAACATCATATTTTCGAAGTCTGCTGTTTTTAGGAAGTGGTTCCAGAATGTGCGAATCGATGCATTCAGGTATTACTATTAATTTTTAAATATTAAATATCATTTTACTCTTTACTTCAATGTATTTAAACAAAAATTGAATCCGCTAATATTCTCGATTTTTTCTACTTTAGCCAGGGAAGCATACTCGTCGATTATTTCGTGGAGCTCAATAATATACACGAAAGTGTCAATACTCAGCAACTGAAAGTTATATTCCACGATTCCCTGAGAACCTACAACAATAATCGGTTGAACGAAACAAAGACTAAGGGCCCATTGAAAATGGGAGATTTTACCATTGATCCAAAGTTCACTGACTTTGTCGGTAAGAATGCTTAATTTCTTCCCCGAGAAAATTACACAAATATTTGGTATTGTAATAATTAATCCAGGGTGTTTAGTGACCCGAGAAATCTGGGATATCTGGAAAAATTTATTTACCTTGAAAGACGAAAAAATGCCGGGAATTCATGAGCAGATTCGTGAGGAAATCTTTGAAATTTACTAATCAAAACATGTCGCAGGCAAAAAATTGGTCACTAACCTCAGCATAAAAGTCAAACCCAAAGAAGTTTCTTGTGCTGTTTTTTTCTGCCTCATTTCTGTTATTGTTTTGACGATAAGTCTGTTAATTATAAACATAGCATTTGGGGAACAGCATTTGGGAAAACTTTTTTTTCATTTTTTCTAGTAAATTTATGAAAAATGTCCAAAAAGCTGTCTTTAAATCTCTGTAACTTTTGAGCTAATTGAGATGCTTATCATTTTCTTTTTGATTTTGATAGCGTTCATTGACTTTTTCTGTAAACAATTGAAAAAATTTTCTATGTTTTATGTGGAATAACAAACTTTTCTGGTCAGGAGAATTTTCTAAGTTTTTTCTCAAAGAATAGCAGATAAGAAAAAATGTCGAGACAAGTTTGCACGTCTAAAAAGTTATTTGAAAAATTCATCTTGCTCTTTTGCGATATGTTGCGTCGTTTACGAAAAAAAATTATATTTGTAGGAAAAATAATTCTTCCGTTCTAAAAATGGCATAGCTCGCATCAAGCTGATAGCATGCCTTTTTCTTTTATGAACAGAAACTTTTCAAATATATTGGGATGCATAAATAAGTTAAAGTTTTCCAGAAATAATTTATATTTTTCTTCCAATTTTAAAAACATTTAAAAAATATTTTCTCGGAAATCCTGGCCACTTTTACGCAAAAAATTAGAAAATATTATTATATGAAAAAAATTCTATCGCCTAATTTCCTCTAAAATCAATGTATTTCGTCCCCGAAAGATTCTGCAACTTCATGTGCAAAACCTGCTTTAAATTCAAGAATTAAACAATACATTTTTAAATATTGAAAATTACATAACTTTGAAGCAATTTTATGTTAGAAATGTAGCCTTGAATTCAGTTTCAAATTGTTTAGTTTTGAATGTTTGATTTATAATTACTCATTTTAAATAAACAGAGAAATATTGCTAAATATTAAAGAAAAAATCTTTTTTTAATTAACAAATGTCTGTTTGCAATGGGTTAAAAATGGAATATTTTAGACTCAAACAATATTTGAACATAGGTTTTGTAATTGAATTGAATTTTCGTTTAATTATGAATCCCTTCATTTGAAATTATTTTAATATTGAAAATATTTTGTAACGTTTCAATTGTACATTTACATTTGTTTAAGTAGTAAGGCTTAAAACTTGAAACAGTTGAATTTCTTAAAGTTATAATCTGTAAATTAGCTAGTTTTGCACAGATTAAGAAGCTTTAAAATCGAACATTTTATCATCATGTGATATGAAATTCACAATAATTCAAATAATGATTAAATAATTTTATCTTCTAAAAATTTGTAAAATTCCCTGTCAAAAAGTAAAGTTACTGTTCTTTCCCGTTTTCCTGGACGTGAAAATTCCAAGTAATGTTTGGGTCCAGCGGCTACCATGTTTTAAAATTATTACTTTCAGGATAATAAATTAAAAATGCAAAAATTTCGAAAAAATTATTTTTTCCAAGTTCAAGAATGAATCTTCTAATTTTTATAATAAAACGAATTAAATTGTTTTCATCCAAGGAGGGTAAAATATAAAACATTTTTGCATCTAGTTTATAATACTAGATTGAAATATTTTTTACCATTCTTTCAGAAATATTGCAAAAACAGTGTAAATAATAAAATGTCATTGTGCTTATATTTCGGCGAATATAGTCGATGTTTTGACAAAACTATGCTAATTTTTCCTTTGATACTGCGAAGATCTGAACTTATCACAAATAAGTCGTAATCATTTTAAATTGTAAAATCGTTTATAAATCATTTGTTCAATTACAAGCAATTTGTTAAGGTTTGAAACTTGTTTATTTTTTTAATTCAGACTTGAAAAGGAAAAATCCCCACCATTTTTATATCTCACAAAGGTCGTTTCATTTACAGGTATTTTTTTAACTTATCATAAATTAGTTCTCTTCGTACAATTTAACCGATCCTGATAAAATAATATTAATTTTGTAAACTTTTCTAGTATCTTTCATTATTTTTTAACTTAATAATGAGATGCAAAATTGGAACACATATATCACAACAAAAACCCGAGAAAAATGTTAATTTTGATCCGAGAAATCCGGGAATTTGAAAAAAAAATTTCACTAGAAACCCTGTAAATGATTTGAAATTAACTTTTTCAGTGATACCGAAAGCGACGACACCAGCACTGACTGGTAACGAAGATAGACTGATCCCACAATGGGCAATTGCTGTAATAGTCATTGGAATTGGAGGTTTACTCTTCATAATCGTGTTTGGAGTCTCTGTGGTAATGAACCCTCGTTGCAATTTTTTTGTAATATAGCTTTTTTGTTCTTGCAATTTTGATTATTGATGAAGTTATAGAGGCTTATTATAAATTGAGACTTCTAAGAGTTATAAAATCATTTAAGAAAATGCAACTTTTTTCCTGAGCTAATTGATTCCTTAACGAAATTGATATTTTCAGCTTGCAAATCGTCAAAGCGTGGCGAAGTTAAAGCCCTCGATGATGGCAATGTACGATGAAGAGACGACAAAAAATGTAATTCATGCAACTCACGCTCCGCCCGTGCAAAGATCGAGCGATTATCCAAAAGCGGACATTCACACAATGTGGAACGACCCAAGCACAGCGTGGAATGATAAATCCTACGATAAATCCTTTGAGTCAAACTCTAACAAGGTACATACTTTACTTTCAACACCTGAGCATTACGAAAAATTCGAAACTCTCCTTTCTTTTTACTTTTATTTAGTTTTGTTTAAAACTTGAAATTCCTCTTGAGCTTTTGCCTCCACTTATTTGGTATTCACTTGACGTTTCAGGTTTTAATGGAAGGATCCATGCAAGAGGGCAAAAAATACAATATGTACGACAGTTGGCGATCCGAATGGAATGGGTATTATTACAACCCATCACATACGAGCAGTAAATACGGAGGATATGACAGTACTTCTAATTTATCGCGCCACCATCATCCTGACTATGACACGAACTTTTGATTTGGAACTAATAAAGAATATCTTTTTAAAAGACGCATTCTGTCATTTGAAATTCCCTTTAGAGACTTCCTTAAGTTCTTAAGTTATTTTTTAACCAAATAGTTTAAGTTTATACTAAATCGCTGATTTTGATACAAAACAGTTAAATATTCAACAAAAAAGGTAATTTTCAACCAAAAAATTGCATTTGTAACCAAAAAGCATGAATTTTAACCATGAAGATTAATTTTCTAACGAAAAGGACGAATTTTCATTAAGGATATAATAACCTAATATAATAACTGAATATAATCAAAAAGTAAAATAACGAATAAACAAAAAAGGATGAATTTTCAACCATAAAGATTAATTTTCTTTAAAAAAATGAATTTTCAACAAAATGCGTGAATTTTTAACCAGAAAATTGAAATTATAACTAGAAAAGATCAATTTTCAACCAAAAAGGGCATACTTCAATTTTCAGTTTAAAAAGAACTTTTAAAAATAATGAATTTTCAACAAAGAAGGTTAATCTTCGACCCAAATAGACTAATTTTCAACAACCGAGTTATGTTTTCAAGCTAAAAAGTTGAATGTTTTAGAAAAATGTTGAATATATTTCACAAAATACATAAATCCTCAACCATCGAAATAAAAAAGTAACAAACAAGATTAATTTTCGATAAAAAACAACGAATTTTCAACAAAATACATGATTTTTCAAAAAAATTGTTCAATTTTTTGAGCAAAAAGATATATTTTAATTTTCTAAAAAGCAGTTGTAATATTGAGTAAAAAGTTAATTTTTAACGAAAAAGGATCAATTTTCTATCAAGAAGATTAATTTTCTCCAAAAAGACGAATTTCTAACAAAATACATTAATTTTCCACAAAAAATCGAATAGTCATAATTTCAGTTAAACAAATTAATTCTAAAAAAAACCGATTTTCAAGGAAATAGTTAAGTTGCCAACCAAAGGGATGGATAATTTTCAACTAAAATTATGAATCTTCAACCAAAATGAATTTTGAAACAAAGAGTTCAACATTCAACCAAATACTTCAATCTTCATCTAAAAAGGCTAAATTAAAAAAAACCATTCGAATTTTCACTAAAATACATGAATTTTCAACCAAATACTTGATTCTTCAACTAAAAAGGATAAATATTCAACCTAATACTTCAATTTGTATCTAAAAAAGATAAATTTTCAACGAAATATTTTAATTTTTAACTAAAAATTAAATTTTCACCCAAATACTTAAATTTTCAAATAAAACGAATAAATATTCAGCGAAATATTTGAATTTTCAATAAAAAATGGAATAGTTAAATTATCAGTTGAAAATAATTCATAAACCTAAATGATACGAATTTAAAAACAAAATAGTTAAATTTTCAATAACAGAGATGAATCTTCAACAATAACAAAAATGAATTTTTTAGAATTTTTTTTATAAATTTATAAAATTTCGAAACAGAAATATAATAGTAGACTTTTTGACAACAAAAAATTAACTGTTAACCGAAAATAGTTGGATTTTCTCACCGGGTTCTATTAATTCAGTTAGCATTTGAGTGAAAAATAAAAAATAGGAAAGCGGAGAAGTTTCATGAAAACAGGGGAGAAGGAGGAATTTTCTAACAAAAAAAGAGGGAGGGCGGGCGGGTATATGAGAAAGAGTTAAAGTCTGAAATGTGAAAGTGATTTTCATGTACCGATGTAAGATTATCTTTCGCAAAATTTGTTAAAATTCCTAATCAGAAACGTACGAAACGTTATCCAAGTTCGTAACGGTACTTCCACTGACTGACGAAATTTATTCTTTTTTTACCAAATTTCCTTTACCAATATAAAATTAAACTATTATGAAATAAAAACAATAAAATTAATAATAAAGGGATGCAAAAAATTTAAGAATACCTTAAAGACTCCGCTTACGGAACTTTATTCGACATCGAAAAATAGTCTTTCAGTGTTTTCGGTTTGTGAGCCGAAGTGTCTATATGTCGCCTAACGATACTTAATACTTTTTGGTATAAAAATGATTGCCTGTTTGCTGGTTTACATATCGAAAGATGGTCTTGAGGTATCTCAAAAAATTCACCAACTCCAGGATCTGAAAAAAGGAATCGTAAAATAGAATTAGATGAATAAATTGAGCGGTAATAATATTTTTTAATTATAAATCACTGAGTCCTTCTCATTTGTAAAAATGCAATTTTACCCGCAGATTCTGGGTTGACGAACTGAAGTCTAAATTTTAAAGCCGTGACGAGTGTAGATTTTGTTTCACCAAAACTTACGACGTCCATCGGAAACCTATCTAACATCTTCAGGAAGTTGTTGTGTAAGTTCAGCAATTCCGGAGATTCTAAGACAAAGGAAATTTCCAAATTATTCATGATTGCAAGTAATCGAATGTAGATACCAAATTGAATTAATGTTAACATTATACACATTTTAAAAGGGTAAAAGTCTTAATTACGTTCTCGAAGTTCCTTAACTTCGACGGATGGCCAAATAAGCATTTCCGTTGTTTGGTTTAAAGAAGCAATACGAGATCCAAGATGTGGTGTACTGTAGAATATTATTCCTCGGGTGTTTTTGCAAATATTATGTTTGTCGCTGTTCTTCCATTCTGAAATTGTAAATAAGTCGAGTTACTTGTTTCGCCAATTAATTCTAAGTTTTCAAAAATTTTACTTTCTTTAAAACTTATTATTCGTACCATCAACTAGCATATTTTTGGCGAGTAATCCACCCATTGAGTGACAAACCCAAATGATAGGTCTTTTTCCAACTCCGGCTAAATCTAACTTTCTAATGAATTCGTCACTTCTTTCTTTAATTGTACTCCTGTAATGAAAAGTTTCAAAATTAAAATTTGGTATCACTTTAAATTATTTACTTCAGTATAAACAGGGTGTCCACTCAAATCTTATGTTCGATCTCAATTTTTTCCAGGTGTAATTTTTAATAGTACCTAGTAATTAAAATATTTCGCATTTTTTTAAACAATCGACTCATAAAATGTATAGTTTCGCAAATTTATTATGAATAGTGTTTTTTTCAGTTTCTGGGGATTCAATTTATATGTTTAACTTAGAAAGCTTTAAAAAATTATATTACAAGATATTCTTAAATGTATTGGCATAATCGGTTAATTAAGTAATTAGATCATACTAAAAACATAATTAACCATTTCTTGAATTTGTCTCTAAAGTCCATGAATTTAAATAATAAATGAAAAAAAACACTTTCTTTTATCTTCTTATATTTAAAATTCAGTGCATATTAGGGTAAACTTAATGGCGGTAATGAATTAAATTCAATTTAAACCGATCCAAATAATTCAATTTTGAACTAAAAAACATAAATTTTCAACAAAAAATGGGATAGTTAAATTTTCAGTTAAAAAATTAATTTTCCACGAAAAAATGCAACCAAAGTGATGAATTGTCAACTAAAATGATGAATCTTTAACTGGAATATATGAAGTTTAACTAAAACAATGAATATTTAAATTTTCAACCAAAAAGATACATTTTTAATTCAGGCATTTTCAACAAAGCTGATGATTTGTCAACGAAACCGATGATTCTTTAACGAGGATAGTTGATTTTTAAACGAAAAAGATTAATTTTCACACAAGAAGATTAATTTCTACCAAAAAATACTAATTTTCAAGTAAATAGATCCATTTTCAACTAAAATTATGGATTATTCAACTGGAATAGCAGTTAAACTTTCAGTTTAAAAATAAATAATTATCAATCAAAATAAAGTAATCTAAAAAAAAATCGTGAATAGTCAACTAAAATTATAAGTCTTCCACTGAAATAAATGAGTTTTAAATTAAAAAGATAAAATTTCAACTAAAATATTTAATCTTTAACTAGAATAATTGAATTTTCAACCAAAAAGATTAATATTAGGTGAAAAGGATTAATTTCCAACCCAAAACATTAAATTACAATCAAAAAGACGAATTTTTAACTAGAAAATATAATTTTTCAACCAAAAAATGAATAAAAAATCAGTTTAAAAAATTAATGTTCAACCAATGAGATAAATCATTATCATAAGTTGAATTTTCAACTAATAATGAGTTTTCAGACAAGAGAGAAAAACTACAATGAAACTGTTAAATTTTCAAGCAAAAAGTTTAACTTTCGAAACATTTTCAACCAAGAAGGTTAATTTTATACCAAAAAGAAAGAATTTTCAACCAAATACTTGATTTTTCAACCCAAAACTATCAAGCTTCAACCAAAATTAAAATAATGAAATTTTCAGTTAAAAAAAATAATTCCAAATAAACAAAAAAAAAACAATTTCCAACAAAATAATTAAATACAGCAATATAAAGCTACTTTTAGAAATAAGAAATCATCCTTATTCAATTTTATATTGCAATAAAAAAAAAAATCACTGAGATTGCCAGGTTTTTTTAGGTGTATAAAAATCCCCTAACAATTCAAGGTTTTCCAGGTTCTCCAGGCAGGGAAGACAACCTGATAAAGGATATTCTGTAATTCGTTATTCAGCCGTTTACCTCATTCCTTCTATTGGACAAAGAGGTGTCCACATTGAAAGATTCGTTTCGTAATTAATTCCAATTACGCGAACAGAAGGCACATCTTTCGGAAGCCAATCTTTGGGCCAACACTGAGTTCTACAATGATCCTCCTCGTTTTCCTGCATACAATCATCATCTCTAAAATAAAAATAAAAAATAAGATACTAGAAAAAAATTAAGTAAACAAATAACATCAACCCCTAAGAAATAGCAAAGTTAAATGTAAACAAAATATATCTACCCTTTGCAGGTGAACGGACCACAAGCTTGACAATTCATATTTTCAGGACAATCATGAAGGATAACTTCAAAATCATGACCAATGCGTTTCCACTCCTGAATTTTCAAGTCCCGAGCCAAATCCTTGAGAAATTCTTGTGGATATTTGTCGATCATCTCAGAAAAAGAATCCGGGCCGAATTCAGCGCGAAAAGGTTCTAAAATTTAATTTTTGAAAATATCAAATTAGAACCAAATTATCTATTAGAAATTAATAATAGTAAATAATAATCCACAAGCGTTTGCAGATATGCTTTTCTTCCATTAATCCTCTTTTCAAATTAGTTTCTTTTAGTATTTAAAAATTAGAAGCACATTAGTGTAAAATAATAATGTTTAATAGATAATATATGCAATTATTTATCAATAATTTTTAATATTTGAAACTTTACAATAAAATAAAATTATTAGTTGAAAAATAATATTTTCTAAATGAATGTATTTGACGTTTTACTTACTGTGTTTCTTTATATTTCTTTTTGAGTTCTTCTGACATTATTTTCAGTAAACAAAATTAAATTGTTAAATATATTACGATTACAATTTTTTAATTTCAAACTGTTTTATATATAAAAAAGTCCGAATGATTATAAATATTATAACAAATGTATGACTTTACCCATTTTAAAAGTTTATGAACTGCTAATTTAAAAATTTGTAATAATGTTGCTCAGCTATCATTTAAAATTTTTTTAACATTAATTTATTGCAAACTGGAATCGTTTAAAATTAAAGAACTTTGAATCAAAAGCATTTAAAATGGAATAATCTCATACCGAAATATTGAAAAAGGTTTTGTTTTATTTTCCAATCTTTCAAAATTGTATCATTTGTAAATAATTCTATTTTACAGTTCAAAAAATAGTTAAAACTAATTCTTAGTTAAATAATTAACTTAAACCTGGAAAATCCACAATTGGTTGACTTAAAAAACAAAGCATTTCAAACTGAAAATTAATCGTTTTTACAACTTTAAAGTGAATCTCTTTCTAGAATTTTTGAAATTGAGAAGTTTTGAATTTGCATTGCAAAAAATGTCTTTTTATTTCAAGCAATAAAAATGTCTCTAATAACCTTAAATATTCTGAATTGCCTGAATTATTTAAATGTTCTGAATTCCTCAAATTCTTTGAATTGAAATCCCTGCCTGCAATTCTCTTAAATCCTTGAATTATTTGAATACCCTGAATACATTGAATATTGCAAATTCTCTAAATTCCTGAAGATCTCTGAATTCTATTACTTCTCTGAGGTCATGTAATATTCTGAATTACTTAAATTCGTTGAATTCCTCGATTCTTTTTAATTACACAGATTTTCACAAAGACTAAAAATTAAATTGAAATTTTTTAAATATCCTGAAATCTTTGATCCTGAATTCCTTAAATATTCAGAATTCACTGAAATATTTGAATATTAAATTCCTTGAATTTTCAGAATTCTCTGCATTCCTAAAATTCTATGAATTTCCGAAACTCCTTGAATTTTCTGAATTCAAAATAGTTATGGTATTCAGGAAATTTCTTCAATTTGGCGAATTCGGAATATATAAGAAATTCATACGAATAGAAGAAATTTAAGATTTCAACAGTATTCAAACTTTTTAAGGAATTCAACAAGATGGAAGAATTTAAGGACTTTCTTGATTTCTTCAGATATTTTGAAGTAGAGAAATTAAAAGAATTCTGGAATTTTAGGAATCCAGGGGATTTAGAAAATTCACGGATTTCGGAAATTTTCAAGAAATTCCTATTATTTGGGTGATTCAAAGAATTCAGATAATTTCAGGTATTAATGGATTAATGCAAGAAATATAGGGAATTTAGAGGAATTCAGATATATCAGGGAATTCGGAGAAATTTGGAAGATTGCAGGGAAGCTAAAATAATTCAAAATGTTTGCAATGAGTTAAAAATTATTCCAAGCAGTTTAAAATAATGAAAAAGAATATAAATAAAGAATAAAAAATAAAATAAAGAATAAAGTCATTTAAAGAATGACAAAGAATGCAATGGAATGTAACATTTAAAATTACTTTTAATTACACATTTTTTTATTTAAATTGAAATCCTTCACAACTGAAAAATTTCGAAAAAGCATTAAAAGCTGAATACTTTTTTCAGGTATAGCTTTCCAAATTATTTTTTTTTAACTGATTGAGCTGTTAAACTTAAAATTGTAATCATAATAATCTTTTTTTATTTGTATATTATTAATTGAAAATGCAATGTTTCCTGTGCGATTTAGCGTGCACATGATGATGCTAGTACCTTGAATATTATTCTTAAATAATTTGAAGACAAACCTGTAAACTCCGGAGGTAAAGAGCTTAAATCTCGTTGCCTCCAGGTTACAAAAACGCCACCTAGGAGTCCGTGTATGAAAATCATGTCCATTTTCCTTTCGGTTCGAATTCTGTGCAAGGGATAAAGAGGATAGACGCGCGGAGAATAAATTTCTCCTTTGTTGTTGTCCACGTCCAAATTTGCTAGGGCTCTTGCTGCAGGAGCTGCTAGTCGAATATCTTTGTCTCTTGACCACTGGGCCAAAATCCCAATCCATCCTGAAAAAGTAATTAATATTGATAATTTATATTAAATTCTAGAAACTGTTTACTATTTTCAGTATATATTTTGGGTATTTGTTACTCTTAGAAGTTATCTCGTCGTAGTTGAAAAGAGTATTATAAATCCAAAAAGATAAAATTCCTTTTACCTGACTTAAAAATATCATCCAGATATTCGGAATGAAGAGATAGATTTGAGATTATTTTCGCAAGTAATACATTAATATTCAGATTTCTGCTGAACATTTTTTGAACATTCATCAATATAGCAAGGCCTCCAGCGTCTGCAACATCTAAAAAAGTTTTAGGATTAGCCACGTATTTTTAAATATTTAAGTTCCCGACAAGAAAAGAAGAATAGAGAAAAATTAATATATAAAGATTTAAACGAAAGAGTGAGCATTATTTAATTTTTTTAATGTGCTAATTATCCATAGGGATAAGTGCCCAACGAAAGAATAGGTTTATCTCTGAAAACAATTCTTTTCTATTTCCTTAACGATTGACACTTGGGTTGTATTCCAGGTAGACGAACATATTTTCCACTTTTTTAATTCCTCCGAATCTGATCACAAAATATGTGCACAAGCACAGTTTCTATTTTATATTGCTTAAACAAATTATATATTTAATAATATAATAAATAATAATAAATTCATTTAATAATGTTGTGTAAGTTAAACAAAATAATTATAAAAAAAATTCTTTGACAATACTAAAAATTATTTCTATTAACATAAATATTTTATATTTATAACTGATCGATTAAAAAAATTGGGAATTCAGATTCTGAATTTTTCTCTTCTTACTGGGCTTACCGAATAAATGCTTTGTTTATTTTGCCATGTACATTTAAATTATACCTTTGATGTGTTCTTCCAGAGACGCGTGGTGATGGACAGCTTGTACACAATTTTGTAGGAATTCTTGATCCCAGGTTATCGCAGGGGCCACAGCTAAACCGACACTCACTAAATCGTGGTCGAATATCAATCCTTCCTACGAGATTTTAGGCTTCACAGGTTACGCTTATACTTCCTGGGTTTGTAAGTTTTTTTTTCTCTAATTTTCTCAACATGCTGCAGTAAAATTAGAAAAAGCTTTTACGATTGTCTCTACATACATACTCACTCGATGAAAATCTTTAAACTTCTTATTGAGAAACTGCGTCAGGCAAGGATGACAACTCTGGGATGATTTTTCCAGCTTTGAGAGAAGTTGGTGCAACTGCTCTATCAAATCCTTAAATACAATTTATATAATATCTAAAACAATTTCTAATAATTGCACTTTACATTTTTTAAATAAATATAGTGAATGCGAATCTTACGTAAAGTTTATGATGCTCGTGGTAATAAGGTGGCTTCAGAAAAAATCTCAAATCCACATTTTTCATTCTTGCTAAAGCAACTGCAGTTTTAGCGTCGAGCATCTGAGCCACGTCTCTGTAATGCCAATCTAAAAGAAAGATAATGTAATTCTGTTATTTTATAAAGGTATTTTATCTTCCACTGAAAAAATAGTAGGGTACCTTTCAAATGTTTCAGAGAACTCAATGAATACACAGCCTTTTCTCTTTCTTTTATTGAGCCATGTTGAGCCATATACAATAATCTGTGGGCTAAACTTCGATCCAGGGATTTCCACCACTTCATTATTACATAGGAAAGCGTTCGTGGTTTCTCCTTCACTGAGGATTGAAGATCCTCTTTGTTTCGAAACATGAAGGCGTCTATTCCAAATTAAAAAAAAAATATTCACACAATTTATTAGTATTATTTTATAATTCTTTGAATTTTGCTTCCTCATTGAAGCCCTACAAGAAAGTAGAAAATCATAAAAAATGCAGGCCTTTATGACCATTTCTGTCTATTTTTGTTACGTTTCTGGTCAGAAATCGTCAAAACTTGGGTTCGAAGTGTGTACTCCTTTTTATATTTCCCAGATTACTTATATTATTTATTTACTTTGATTTATGCGTATCATCTTGTTAATTATATTTAATTATTAATACTAATGTACTCCACGGCTCTGAAGGTGAATCTGAAAATTTGTTCGGATTTTTAGGAAATTTAACAAAAAAACTGAAATCGTCGAAATCCGTAAATTCTGATTTTATTTATTTATTTATTTTTTAGATGGCCAATCTGTGGCCATAGTCGATTAATTGCCTGACAGGTAGTGAATTACAGGGTGCTCAATCTTTACCCTTTTAACTTGCAGAATTATCTATTATAATTAATTTGCCTTTTTCAAATTTGACTAATTTCTAACTGCACTATTTAGGATATAAATACAACTTAAAAGGTCAAATATTTTTTCGTTGAATATATACAAATTAAGTATTTTTGAAATTAACTATAATAAAATGCAAGAATTACATAAATTACAACCTATTGATCTTACTGACATTGTTCGACTGAACAAAAATGTAATAATTATACATTTTTCTAAAACTACCAAAAACCAGCTTTTAACACGGCAAATTTAAGGTAGTTGTCGTGCCAAAAGTCAGATATCTGAAATAAAAATATTTTTTCTATGATTTTAAGAATCAAAATATTATAACTGATGTCATTTCAATTAAAAAACATTATTTTTTATGAAAAATATTAAAATTCACAAAAAAAACCATTAATTGAACCATATTTTTTGCAATTGAATTTTTTCTGCTCGTCGCTTCTTACCATTTTTTGAAAAATTATTTCATTTTAACAAATGACGGCTTATTTTTTCCGGGTAAACGTTCTCTACAACTCTAATGTTTCCAATTTTTAAAATAACTGAATAATCTTAAAATACAATTATTCTTTTAAAAAAAAATTTCTTACGATTTAGAGCCATAGAAGAAGCGATTGCCAGACAAAATTAAATTGCAAAAACATGGTTAAAATTAATGTTTTTTTGTGTGAATTTTAACTTTTTATAAAAAATCATGTTTTTTTTTATTTGGAATAAACATCTTTCTCTTATTTATTTCTTAAATGAATAAATCTAAACTGTTCTTTGAGACCAAAATAAAAGCAAAGAGTGGCCTTTTTTATTAAAAATTTTTTTAATTAAAACAATTTAGTATTTAAAAACGTTATTTCCCTCGGGGTTTAATTTAAAAACGTTAATAGTTACTTTTAAGTTTTACTTCGTACATTAAAATTTTGTTAATACATACTGTTTTTAGTGCTTACACAATTTAAAATAATAAGCGTTTGAAATTATATAATTCAACAATTCCTATTATTAATTGTGCACGTAAAATTTTCAAATTTAAGTAATTTTTAATTGAAGATTTAAAAAATATTTCTATTTAAAATTTAGATTATGTGTCTAACATGTATGGAAACAGTGAAGATCTGTAAATACGCAAAAAATGTTAGCATCCCATAAAAATATTAAAATTACGAAAAAGAGAATTTCTTCAAACATATATTAATAACTAAAATGAATCATTTCTTAAATTATTTAACTTGTTCCGAAAATGTTTAGAAAACTTATTATTTAAAAATTTGATATTATGGATTTTTAAATAGTTCATATTTTTAATATTAGAAAGGCCGTGGCTACAGGTACCGAAACTTAGAAACAAATAGCCAGATTTTTTGGTACAAATAGAGCTCTATCGGGAATACTTGTGCCGAAATTTTCAGTAGAAAATTAATTTAATTTATATTCATGTAATTTAAAATGATTTTTACTCATTTAAATGGATTTGTATGATTTAAAGGAATTTTAAAGAATTTTTAGACATCGTTAGGGAATAAATCAATTTTTTTAAAGGGATTTCTTTTAAACAAACTTTCTTATAAAAAATAAAAAAATATTTCTTATAAAAAGATGTTTCTTAAGTGTAAAAACTCATAATAATTGCACTTATTAGTAATAGCACTACAATTTTTCTTTGTTTATTTAAAGTTTATTTTAAAAAATGGTATAAAGCTGTACATAAAGTTGTCAAAAAAAGTTTTTATTGGGTTTACTGTTTTTATGCTCTTTTGAATAAACTAAAGAATCATGTATATATTCTCAGATTTCAAACAACATGTTTTCTATCTTGTACGTATTTTGTGTAATTGGCTTTTTTCTGGCCTTGCTTAAAAATGGCGCATGTTGAAAAATTCGTAAAAAAATATATAAGGAAAATTGTTCGAAACTTAAAAATATGTACTTTTTTCCTTAGTATATTAAAACGAAAAAGAAAAAATAAACGAAAAACATTTCTTTGTAACATTAGGTACAAATTAACAAAATTGTAGTTTTCATTATTGTTTTAAATATTATACTTCGACGAAAAAATTTGTGAGAAATTAAAAAAAAATTGAATTTGTTCGTAATGTCACAAATAAACTTTCAATACTACTACCAATGGATCTAATCATTTTGAGTTTTTTCGGCTCACCCTAATGTCTACTTACCTGAAAAAATTAAAAAGTCAAGACATTTTTTGATTTATAAAAGTAAATGTATAGTACTAGATTTATACTTACTTAAACCAAACTTCTTTTATCGTTTTTACTAATCTCAGGAAAACAATATAAAAAATTGGTTTTAATTATTTATGGAATTCATGGATTGAAGCAAAAATTAAATAAATTTATTAATTACATATGTTTTCAGTATTATTTATTTTATTACTTGATAGTGATAAAACGATTATATATTCAGGAATAGTCTGTAATCATAAAATTCCTTGAAGCTTGTTACCATTAAGAAACTACTTGTCCTTTTATGAACATTATTCATAATTTACTAGTGTAATTGTGTAATTTTACAAACCTAAAAAATTAAAAGAATTTTTAACAGCTTTGCTAAATACCCTACAATATTTTTTTAGATGGTAGCAGCTTTCTTGTCCTCAAAAACTATCTGAAGAATTAATTCAGTGTCTGACTTTTCAAAGTTATTTTAATTTTTTTAGTTTTATAAAAATAATATTTTGTTCAAGAAAAACTGTACATATATTATGTAAAGAAAAATAATATGAGTGACTTTTGCAAAACTTATCGCGCGGAATATCAACATATTGATTGATCCATTTTAAATTTTGCAAGAGTTATAAGGAACATACAAGCAAAAACTTCTCAGTGCTAGGTTGTTTTTGCTTTCAATTTTTTTATTTTTCAAATATTTTAATAACAGATGGATAATTGAAAGGATTCAGAATTGCTTAAAAAAACTGTAGGAAATACTTGAATGGTTCCGTATTAAAAATATTATACCTAGAAAAATGTAGAGATATTTGGAAAATCCCTGGAATTGTCAGGAATTTTATTTTTGGTATTTAAGTAGACACCCTGCACTCATCCGATTTGAAATATTTTAGGGAATTTCAAAAGATTCCCAGGAATTTTGTATTAATTTGATTAATTTGAAGGGATTTCAAAGCGTTTGAAATATTTCAGGATAAAGAATTTTCCATAATTGCGGAAAAATGGAACAATTTCATATAGGAACTATAAAATTTTAAAGATATTTTCAAAGATTTCATAGTATTTGATCGGATTTCCACGATTTTTTAAACTTTCAAATCATTTGTTTAGAATTTCAGAGAATATAAGCAGATTTATTCAAGAAAAGAGAGTTATTTCGTAAGATTTCAAAGATTAGAAGAGATTGGAAAGTACTTTTGGGAATTCACCTTGAATTCTTATTAATTTATACTGTGGATTAATTGATAAAATGATTAACAGGCTTGACATATTTTAAACGAAGTGTCTCGTCGTCCCGAAATTCGGGATGAATAGTTCAATATGTTTCATTAGCTGGGTTAGTCGTCCCGAATTTTCGGGACGATTAGTCCATCCCCTTTTCCAACTCCCTTAATTTTTCGGGAAGACTAGACACAGCCTATTTTAAAGTATTTTTTCAAATTCCTTGGCATTTTCCAGAGCTTTACAAATTTTCAAGGGATCATTACGATTTTACGAAAATCAATTACATTTTTTGAAATTTAAATTTGTTTTTCCAATTAATCACTTGAATTCTTTTATAATTGAATCGTTTTGAAGTTTTGTGAATTTATCCTCAATTTTTTACCCTTTGAGCGCGAAGAATGTAGCCCACGACAGTGACATAAAGTACCCTTTGGTCTTTATATTTTATCCCATAGGGGCTGTGAGGCTAGCATTTAATACATCGAATTTAATTAATTAAATTAAATTAAATATACCTTTAAATCGAGGATCATCAACGTAAATATACTGGACGTTTAGATGCTCCAAATTCAATACATTTGTCGAAACAGCGTATCGAACTTTCTCAGAAATCTGGCGCAGCTGATATAATAGCCAGCAACCTCTAAACAATTTAATATCGATATATCACATCTAAGCAATTCTAGTCTACCGGATATTTTTGACAGACGGTAGTTGAACGTGAAACTAGAAATATAAATATAAACAAAATGACAAACGTACCCAACGAAAATGATGCAAACTCCACTCGATTTGAGATAATAGATGTATTTTTTATAAACCTGTAGTTGCATTTTCTATTTTTAGGAAGAAAATGTTAAGTTTTTCGACGAAATAAAACATTAGATCAAAAAATTGGATAACTGAACGCAAGTCAACGCTACGGCTAGGCAACCCATATGATGACACAATCACACAACCCCACACAAACAAATGCACACGCGCCGATAGAGAACGAGAACAGAGCGGGAGATTCAAACTCCAGAATCTTCTTCATATCTTCTAATTTCTAATGGTATTTAAATAAATACACTTTGGATATGTACAACATATAACACAGGAACAAAAATGTAAAAAAAGGAGAATTTTGTCAGTTGAACGTTTAAACAATTGGAATCATTTCTACGACAAAAACCCGTTTAGGCTTCACGGCAAAACGTTCTAAAACAGTAGAAATGAGGAGCTCTTTTACAAAAATAAGGGAATACAATTTTTTTAAATGTAGGTTAAATTCGATTTGAAACGCTTCAAATTTTCAACATTTTCAGTAATAATATTGCACTTTCAAAATAATAGATTAATTTTTACTTAAGTAACAGTTCAATTTTCAACTAAAAATATGAATTGTGAACGAAGAAGATTAAAAAGTCAAGCTTTCCTCAAAATAGTAGATGAATTTTGTACCAAATATTTGAGTTTTCAAATAAAAACGATTACTTTTCTACCAAAAATCGAATAGTTAAATTAATTTTTAACTACAAAAATTAGTCGTGTGCCTATAAAAAAGCAGAGTTTCGTAGCCTATTCAGTTTTGTTAATTAAGTCGTTCAAATCTCCGCTTCCCATATTTTCCTACCCCTATTTCCTTTCCTGACACTGCTTTTCCCATGCAAATTCTGACAGAGTAAGAAGTAAACCTCTTGTAAAATATTAGTGAAGCAAAGCCTCCTCTTCAGTGCCACAGGAACAGGAAGGGACTTCAGGTAGCTCGAGCATCTCTTTATTGTCATGCCTGTGCTCCAAGCCTATGTCCCAAGTCCAAAGCACCAGCTTGACTCTGTTCCTATCAGTGAAACATTAATAACACACTTAA
>JAWWLR010000155.1:54572062-54585289 GCA_035041075.1 Acraspis erinacei | reverse complement strand
TTAACTCGAAAATAATCTTCACCACATAAAAGCTTAAAAATCTTCTTGGAACATTCACCAGTGATTTTGAAGTCCTTTTCTCGTGCAAACAGTAGGAAGTTTAGAGGTTATGTTACCAAAATTCCCAGAGTTTGAAAATTGCAGCAACGTAAACGAACAACTTGATTCTCTCTACTTGGCAGGCTTGGCACAGCCAATGGAAACTGTGAGATAAAGTTCGATAAGTAATACGACGAGTAGCTTAGCATCGTGGCGCGGTAGTCTCTACCATCTTTTTACATCCCATTTCTTACCGTGTAGTACGATTTGAACGAGGTACTGACGTTTTGTGCCACTCGCATGGCCGACATATGCATTTCGAAGTTTCTAATCGCGTGGTGTCCCTTGTTTTGCTGTTGTAATCGCTAAGACCTGGTGCCTATAAAGCTAAAACCTTAAATCGAGTGAGTGCATCGTTGTCGTTTTGAAGCCCACAAGTTTAGTGTTAAGTGTACCGTTTGAACGTTATGCCGTGTACACGTTCGACCTGACAAAATCCGGTTTGAACTGGATTTCGGCAGGTTTTCTGCGATAAATGGACTGGCCGTTCGCTTCAGAAAACTTGCGAACCGGCTTTCCCGACGGAGGGAGCACGCGTTTTTTTTTTTCACCACCCGGAGCGTCCATCCAGGAACTTAATACGGAGTCATTAGGAGCGACCACGCGATTTCCAGCATACAGCAATGTCGAACGAGGAAACGTCCGCCGACCGCAATGTCGAAATCTGGAAGATCAAGAAGCTTATTAAAAGCCTTGAAATGGCCAGGGGGTGAGTTTTTCCAAGGGTTTTTAATGTTTCTTATGTGATTTTCTCCTTGATTACAACATATGTTTCCTACCTGGTACATAACCTGAATCCTAAATTCATTTAATTACTCCCAAATTTCTCCAGTCTGTTGGCAAAATTTGTCTAGTTTTTAAGCTTCAGCTCAAATTTTTTGGATTTCATGTCCTTTGTTAGAAATCGCAATATGAAGCAATGTCGAAACAAAGGGAAATTTATTTCCTTTGGTGCATTTTAAGGTTTCATATTCATTTTATCGAGTATTCAAAAAAAATGTTACTTTAGGTACCTATGGGGTTTAAGAATTTCTCCGTCATTTTTTAGTTTGTTTTTTATTTATAGTTTGTGGAATTCCTGCTGCCACGTGAAATGTTGATTTATGATATATGAGGATTTTAGTTTATAGTGAAATATTAGGTGTCAAATTTTAATTTTACGACTCCAGGCAATGGAATTTTATGTTTCTTACAAAAATCTAAACATTTGAAATAGAGTATTTTCCAGTTTAAAACAAACAGAATAGAAAATCATATAATAGAAAATCGTAGAAATTTCTTATTTTCCAAACCGAAGCATTTAAAACAGCAGTTTAAAATTTAAAATGTTATAAATTCAACCATCTAAAATTAGACCATTTTTGGCAACTATTACCATACATTTAATTTGTAAGCTAAAGGCTGAATTAGTCAACTAAAAATATATGTATATTATAATAAGAAATGGTGATTCCTTTTGTCTTAATTAATATATATTTTTTCTTTTGTAGGAACGGCACAAGTATGATTTCACTAATTATACCGCCAAAGGATCAAATTTCGAGAGTAAGCAAAATGTTGGCCGATGAATTCGGTACAGCATCAAACATCAAATCTCGTGTAAATAGATTATCAGTCCTGGGAGCTATCACATCGGTACAACATAGGCTAAAGTTATACACCAAAGGTAAAAATCTTAACACAAAAATAATGAATCTATGATTAAGTAAATCAAAAACATTATGCCTTTTATTCAGAGCTTTAAAAAATGTTCAATGTGTCCCGTAATTGGGTAATTCTCCAGACAAAGGTAATTGTGGAGAAGTCAATTTTCTCAAAAGATAAATTTAACAAAGTTTTAAATGATTTATCGAATCTGTGTTTTTTTTGTTTTTGTTTGAAGAGTTACTTTACGGGTTTCGAAAGTGACCTATTAGTTGAGAATTACCCAATTATTTTTTTATTTCAGTACCTCCAAATGGCCTGGTTATTTACTGTGGTACGATCGTAACGGAAGAGGGGAAGGAAAAGAAAGTGAACATCGATTTCGAACCCTTCAAGCCTATCAATACTTCTCTTTACTTATGTGATAACAAGGTACTAACTTGATTCTAAGGGAATAATTTCATATAGAAAAAATATTTTGACCCTTTGTAAAATATAAAAGGTTTAGGGCTCGGATCGTGCGACGTTTTGAAAAAATACAACTAATCGAGTTTTTTTCATGTTTCACAAATGTTATTATTATTATTAAAAGTTAAACTTTTTAAATTGTAATTCCAAGTTTTAAAAAATCGTAATGTTTTAATTCGGCACATTCAAAATTGAACAATTTAACATTCAAGATTTATACTTTTTTAATTAATAGAGTTTTAAATTGAGCAATTTCTACTTTCGTGAATCCATCATCAAAACTCTTTCCGCTTACCCCCCCCCCACACCTTGAAAAAAATGTATCTTTTTCCCCCTATTTTCAAGAAACATTCCTTTTTCTCATTTCTTCCGCTCGTTGCGAACTAAATTAATAGAACGGAATAATGGAATTCAAAGTTTTTTTTTAGTTTCAATTTCATTATTTATTAACATTTTTAAGAATAAATTATTATTTTGAAAGCTCATGGAAAAACAAAACTTTTATAATAAATTTTATCATACACATATTTGGAGATATCTCAGTGCATATCGAACTGAAAAATTTCAAAAAAAGAAACAATTGCTTTTCAAGTTACTTACTTCACACAGAAAAAATAAATTTTCCAATCGAAATATAACTGGTTAAAAGTTTTAGTTCAAACAGAAAATTTCTTTTTCCTGTGTGGTGTACAAGTCCTGAAGTTTTTTGACCTACCTGTAGTTTTGTTTTTCCATGAGCTTTCCAAATATAATTTTATAACCAAAATTTGCTAATAATTAATGAAATTGATTAAAAAAATGTTTAAACCAAAATCGACCAGGATTTCAAAAATGTACCTGGATATTCATAATCACGGGACTTTCGAGGACGTTTTAAATCAAAGTAACTGAGCGGCACCATTAGTGCATATGCAAGTATTATCGGCTACTGAACTAGATCTATTTGTTGAAAATTCAACTGTTTTGTTAATGGTTTAATCTGTTTTATTTTAAAATAGACCATTTAATTCAAAATACCATTATTTTGTTGAAAAGTTTTTGGATAGAAAATTCATTTTTTTACCTCAATAATTTTGTTGAAAATTCATCTTACTTTGTTGAAAACTCTACTTTTCAGGTTGATAAATTCTTTGTCTTTTACAAAATTCGTCTTTTTGACTTCAAAATTCAAATATTTCGTTGAAGCTTATCTCTTTTATGACAATTTGACCATTTGGTTGAAAATTCATGGTCATACATCTTTTTTCATCCCTTTGCTTGAAATTTATCAACTATTTGAAATGTTACTTTTTGGTTAAAAATTATTATTCTTTAATTCATCTATTTGATTGGAAATTGATATTTCTGGTTTGAAAGTTAACTGTTTTTTAAAGCATTCTACTTTTTAACTTGAAAACTCAACTTTTTTGTTAAAAGTTCGTCTTTGGGTTGAAAATTTGTGGTTTTTGGGTTGAAAAATCAACTACTTTGTTGAAGACGCAATATTGTATCTATTTTAATTTTATTTTAAAGAATTAGTTTCACTATTTTCATGCAAAATCATCCTATTTTCCCCGTTTCGAAAGCATTTTGAGCTGCGAAGACTGAATAATTAAAAAGTGAATAATTTCATATTTAAATTATAGTCAAATTTAAAGCCCAATTGTTGAGTAATTTTCAATTCAACATGTTCAAAATGAATGTGAATCATAAACATCTCTCATTTGAACATAATACAAGTTGATGTGTTTCACAATGAAGAAAGGAATGTTTTAAACCCAGATTCAAAATCTTTCAAGCTGAATGATTGTGCAAATAATATGTTTAAATCAATGAGTATTATATTTTCTATATTCATAAACAAATAAACTTATTATTTCAGTCTTTCAGTGTCTGATATTGCTTTTTTTCAATATCTTTAAACATTTGATGTGACTTTTTTTAATCCTTCTAGTCGATCCGAGACCTCAATTAAAAAAAAAGTTCTATATTTTCAATAAAAAGCGGAAGTTTGTCTCTGTTCTAAGTTTCATAACAATTTGAGTGTGCCAAGGTTTCAGTGAAACTCTTGCATTGCGTACTTAAGTGATATAATCAATTTTTCTTATGTATTTTGAAGGATTTAGTTTTGAGCTCTCGTAAAATTTAAAGTAGTTTCAAGACCAGAAAATTTGATTCAAAATATTCTTCTATATAACATTTAATTTATATTTTCAGTTCCATACCGAAGCACTTACGGCGTTGCTAGCCGATGATAACAAGTTCGGTTTCATTGTTATGGACGGTAATGGGGCACTTTTTGGTACTCTGCAAGGAAACACGCGCGAAGTCTTACATAAGTTTACGGTCGACCTTCCGAAAAAACACGGTTCGTATTATTTATTAAAGTAACATGTTTTTTTAAATACTCTGCTTCCTTAAAATTTGTGCTGAAATAAATGATCTCTCAGAAAGATAAAAATTAATTTACATTTTTAAAAAGACTTGTTTTATATTTGGATTTGAAAAAAAAGGAAAGCGTCACTGAATTAATAAGCTTTGAATGTTCTCCTGAAATGTAAATCATTGCTAATTATCGATCCCTGGCATGAGAAATCTAATCATTTCCAATAATCGCTATATCTATTTAAAGGCAGAGGAGGACAGTCTGCCCTTCGTTTTGCTCGGCTGCGTATGGAAAAGCGGCACAACTACGTCCGTAAAGTCGCCGAAGTGGCTACCCAGCTGTATATTTCTAACGATAAACCTAATATTGCGGGTCTCATTTTGGCCGGTAGTGCTGACTTTAAGACAGAGCTTAGTCAGTCCGACATGTTTGATCCTGTGAGTGTTATTTAAAATAAATAATGCTTCTATTTAATAATTTTGCAAATAACAGCGCTCCTACGGGCCGGAAAATTACCGGGATTTTAAAATTATCCTGTGGGTAGACATTGCTATTATTGAATAATATTAATTCGTTTTGTACATTTAAAACTTTCAATTTGAAAAATTTGGTACCTGCTAGATTATTGTTGAAAAGATTTTTTCAAAATTTATTAAACAGAGGCATCAAGCGATAGACTTTGATTGCGCTCTTTAGAATTTAATATATATTACGTGATGAAATGTTAAATATTAATTTAAAAAAAAAACGGGAATTTTATTTAGGATCTTTTTATTATTTTAATTTTAATTATATGAGTTATAATTTGTTCTATTAAATCTATTCAAAGCTATCAGAATTCTATATAAAATGAGACAGGAAGAAGACATTTTTTTTAATTTTTAAAGGAGATATTTAATAAATTGTGAAAATTTCAATATGCTCCTCAAATTTAAATAAAATGTAATACAATAAACATTTTATCATCGCCAAAACAAAAAGCTAGAAAAATTGAAAGACATCTCTCCTGTAGAAAAGTAATAATAAAAATCAGAATAAATAAATGGGTGATTGCCAAAATATTGATCACTAAGTCTCAGTCATTTTCTATTTTTTCTTTAAATAATACATTTTTTTAAAGTTATCTCAGTAAAGTCAAAGCACAATTTAGTAAAGTTTGAAGATCTTGCACGATTTCATTTAGAAATGATAAATAAAAAAGTACGCAACATGTGTTGTCACGCAGCTGTCCCAAATCACGAATGAAAATGAAAATTGTCAAATAATATTAACACCCTTTTTTAAATATTGGAAATTCACAATTGAGTTAAAAAGTGTCCCGCAGGTTTTTGCCTTGTCACGTTGTATTGCTATTTTTAAGTTAAATCTCGAATATTCCAAATTAAATAAATTGTGAAAATCGTAACTTTTTACTCATTTAGAAATATGTTTATCTGTTCTCCATATTTTTGAAATTTGTTTTATAATAGTTGCATGTCCTGTCGCGAAACGTTTAGCTTTCAAAAATCTCATTGACTAAAATGGTCAATTTTTCACAGTAATGGTAATAATTTGGTCTAAATCTATAGAAATTTATCTTTAAAATGATATCAAGAACATTGAAAAATATTTATTATATTTAATTTCATTTCAACTTCTAGACGTATACAAAAATAATTGCCAAATTACAAAAAAGCATAATTAAATTTGTCGGGGAAAAAATGGGAATTTGACATTTTATTATCACTAGATATCCTGTACCGATAATTTGTAATAACAATAATCTACTTTTTCAGAGACTCCAAGGTAAAATAATAAAATTAGTGGACGTGTCGTACGGAGGAGAAAATGGTTTCAACCAGGCTATCGAATTGGCAGCTGAATCTCTGCAAAACGTGAAATTCATCCAAGAAAAGAAACTCATTGGTAAATACTACTTCTATTTAAATGATTTGTTTTCGATTTATTTTTATTGATTTGTCTTCATTGTTTGTCATTCCTTAAATTAAATAATTGATTTTAGGACGCTATTTTGATGAGATTTCGCAGGACACTGGCAAATATTGCTTCGGAGTCGAGGACACATTGAGAGCCTTGGAATTAGGTAGTGTAGAGACATTGATTTGTTGGGAGAACCTAGATATTCAGCGATACGTTCTTAAGAATCATACGAGCAGCGAAGAAAAAGTTTTGCACTTAACGCCGGAACAAGAAAAGGACAAGACTCACTTTACCGATAAAGAGGTGAATAGAAAAAACTAATTCTATTAATTTATTGTATTGTATTGAAATTATTAATTATTGAGTATTTAAATTTTTTCTTTGAATTTTAGAGCGGGGTAGAATTGGAATTGGTGGAATGTCAACCTTTGCTGGAGTGGCTTGCAAACAATTATAAGAGCTTCGGCGCGACATTAGAAATTATCACTGACAAGTCTCAGGAAGGTTCGCAGTTCGTCAGAGGTTTTGGTGGAATAGGAGGTGAGTTTTACTTTTTCCTTTCAATGTTGATAATTGACCCATTCCAAAAGCTCTAGACTGTAAACTGTAGCCCCGAAATATCAACGAGTCCCTTTGATAGTGAAAATTAGTTGTACGAAATAACAATTCCCTAGGAAAATCACGTTCTTGTGACGCAAAAAGAATTATCTTTGATTCGGGGAAAAATTATTCCCACACAAATAATGCATGCTTTGCCCCTTGAAATGTGGCACGAATTTACCGAGTTAAACAAATTGGTGAGAAAAAACGGAGATTTCTTTTGTATTTTGACGGGTTGAAATTCGAGAGCTAGTATTAACTGAAAAGCATATGTTCGAATTTAGGAATCCTCCGCTACAAAGTTGATTTCCAGTCACTGCAGGCTGATGAGCCTCTTGATGACGTTGACCTCGATGATTACTAATTTCATCCGTGAAATACTCAGAGTCTACCAGGTAGATTTTTATCTGTTTTGAGTGCATTCAATCACGTGTCGTATATCGTAGTTTTTTGTTTCATTTTTATGAATTGACGAATTTATCGAGTCGCTTTTCTTAAAATTGTGAGCCTTATTAGAAGGTTATTTACTCTATTCTTTTTTATTCTTCCTATTTGGTTCTTTAAATTATTTTTTAGTTTTTATTTATCACTCGTTTTATTGTATACTTTACATTTATTATTCTATATTTATTTATTTTTTATTTTTTCATTTCCACGTTGTGAATGTTTTTGTAGTTTGAAATATTGTAATGATTAGTTTGAGTTTTCGTAGTGCAAAGTGAATCGATAAATTTGTCGAAATTGTCTTCTTCATTGAATCTTTTACTGGTCACAATAGTATAATATTATTTCAATGTTGAGTTCATAGAACATGTTTTTTTCTTCATGTTATGCATATGCACTGTACACGATTTATTTCAGTTAGAATGGACAAAATTTTGAGTTTTTTACGGAGATGAAAATGTCAATATTGCCCAATATTTTTTGGAATTTATTTGCTGTTCGAGAAATTTTGTGCAATATTAGGTGATTCGGGAAAGAGGCGATTGAAAAGTATACGCCTTTTCCTATTGATTTTTTTTATTCCGAACTTTGCGTTTTTAACGTAAATATAATGATCGGAATGCTTACATTTTTTTCTTTTATTTCGTATATTGTTAAAGCATGCTCGTGATTTATAAAATTTCGGGAGAAGGGATTTTCATTTAATACATAGTAAAAATTACTACACTTTCACAGAAGAACATTACTGTTAACCTAAACTTGATTTTACTATTATTGTTTTTATCGCTTAGACGTTGCATGTTAGAAGCTTTAGTAGCGTGCGTTTTCGTATAGAGTAGCCTTAAAAAGAAGTAATTTGATCCAATTTTTTGTTGGATGATAAAGTACTCATTTATTCTTCAAGTTTCAAAAGTACTTGATGAATATTTTCTACTTTTTAAATTAATTGCAATGTCCTTACACGGTGAGTCTCAATCAAATTCAAACAAAAGGTTCTTGCCGGTTTACTGTAGAGTGCAACTTCTGGAAGCATTTTTCAGGGTGGCCGGTGGACCGGGAAATGACCGGGAATTTTTTGGGACAGGGAGAAACCAGGAATTTATTCCTTGACCGGGAATTTTACAAATTTTCAGAATAAAAATCTGCCGAAGTTCGATTTCAACCATTTGCAAATAATTACTTGAATTGATATCGTTTTCAATTATGATATCATTCAGTTTACAATGCGTAATTCAAAAATCTTGTACTTTAAAATTTCTTAATTTTAGATCTTTATTTTTGTATACACTCTACGATGCATGTGATTGGCTAGAGGGCCCTACCATGGAGACAGGATGCACCTGATTGGCCAATAAAGTCTTATTTAAAAAAATCCGGGAGGACGGAAAGCCAAATCGGATTGGTATTGTAACCGTTGTCCCTATTGATGTTGTTAGGGTGCTTTAAGATTTCGATTGCTTCTCTATGTTTTCTTGGGAAAATATTGTGTGTTTTTGCGATGAAGGTTGTTTTATCAAATAAAATGTTATGTCCTGTTTCGATATGATGTTCAGCTAGTGCTGAAGAAGCGAATGACATACTACGTAGAACTGCTAACATTTTACTCCAAGCCCAACTGCCATCTTCAAACTTAAGGAAACAAGAAAAATCGCAATTAAAGAACTCAATCGGAATAAAGACATTATAATATTACCCGTCGATAAAGGCAAGACAACAGTAATAATGAATAAAGAAAACTATAACTACAAAATCATGGACCTTCTAACTGACGATACATACAAAAAACTTAAAAAGGACCCCACAAAAACAATAGTCAGAAAAACAAAAACCCTTCTGAAAAACACTAAACTCGACAGCGAAACAATACCTAAATTAATACCTACTAATCCCATTTCTCCAAGACTTTACGGACTCTCAAAAATCCACAAAAACAACATTCCACTCAGACCGATCGTCAGCGGAATAAACTCACCTACATACAAGCCAGCACGCTTCCTCGGCAATGAACTGAATAATTTCACAGGAAACTCTGTCAGTCACATCTGAAACTCTTTTGACTTTATAAAAAAGATACAACCGATTCACACTCAAGCCCAAGACATCATAGTGAGTTTCGACGTAACATCTATCTTTACGAAAGTACCAATTTCGGATACAATTTATATTGTTAAATCTTTTGAAAACTTCTCCTTCGAGCTCATAGCTTTCATAGAGCCCTGTGTCAATAATACTTACTTCTCTTTCAACAACTAATTCTATGAAGAAACCTCAGGAGCATCAATGGGACCTCCAATCTCACCTGTAATAGCGAACATCTTTCTGGAACATCTAGAAACAAAAATCTTTAATCAATCCAAGCTTAAACCGGAATTCTGGTTCCGTTACGTGGACGACACTTTTGTCATCTGGCAACATGGACTAAATTAACTAAATAAGTTCTTCGATTTCATAAATCAATTACATCCTAATATCTAGTTCACCAGGGAAATTGAACAAAACGGAAAATTGCCCTTCTTGCACCTACTAGTTTAAAAAAGATCAGATAATACATTAGGACATGAAGTTTACAGAAAACCTACCCATAAAAACAGATACCTACAAGCCTCCTCTCACCACCACCCAGCTCAAAAACAGTCGGTCATCAGCTTCCTTGAATACAGAGCTGTCTCCAGAACAGATAAATATAATTTACAAAAGGAATTCAAAAACGTTAAACAAATCATAATGCAGAACGAATACTCAATCAAACAAATTGATAGAGCAATAAGAAAATACACCCAAAAGAACAATTCAAACAAACATAATAAAGAAAGAGAGAGAAAAACGACTACCGTCCTACCCTGCATCCAGGGTGTCACATAACAAATAGGAAGAATTCTCAGAAAAAACAACATCCAAACCATATTTAAACCACCTACGAAAATATGACAACTTCTAAACAAACTTACAGATAAAAGGGCACCTCTCAGTGATCCAGGACTATATCAAATCCATTTTTATTGTGGCAAAGTCTATATTGGAGAAACCGGGAGAACGGTGAGCCAACGTATAAAGGAACATAAGAGTAACGTCAGTCTGAAACATTTCACGCAATCAGCACATTTTTTTTTTGACAAAACAAACGTCATTACAAAACACACAATAATTTTCCAAGAAAAAATAGAGAAGCAATCGAAATCTTTAAACAACCTAATAACATCAATAGAGACAATGGATATAATACCAATCCAATTTGGCATATTTGGTCGATTTAGCAATCGAAATCTTTATACATCCTAATAACATCAATATGGACAATGGATATAATACCAATCCGATTTGGCTTTTTGCCGTCCCGGGTTAAAAAAAAGACTTGATTGGCTAGTCAGTATCAGTCGTATCAATGATACGGTGCCTCCGCGGTCATGGCACCCCCAAATAAGAATGGACGAATGAAGTTTTTGTTTATTTTCCTAAAAAGGGCCTACCAAGAAATTTTATTATGGGGATCCCTCAGGAATAGCTGCGCTACTGCTCTGGTCAATCACAGGCATGGTAGAGAGTATATATAAGAACAATATAATCTGAGACCTCAGTACCATGAGAGCCCTGAAGAAGTAAGTTTAATGTTCACGAAACGCCGGAAAGATTTGTATTTTTGTACACGATTGGAGCCCGAAACTCCTCTTTTTTATTACTACATAATTATTTGGGTAATATCGCAGTTATAAAGCTAATATATAATATTTTATTACACCAAGAGTAGGGCTAGGTACGCTTTTACGCGGGAAGGTAAATGTTAGCAGGAGGAATAGTAAAACCATGACTGTAGTTTATGGTTTCTTGTCGTCGTCCTGTGACATTGAATTCCCCTCGTGAAAACTTGTGTGACCCTAAGAGTAATGTCAGATGTTTTATTCGAAAGCACAATATGTTATGAGCCTACAGGGCCCCCGGAAAAGTGAGCGTCCGAAAGCCTTTTACCAAAATGTTTGGAGAACGTGCTACAAGGTGAATTTTTTTTTTGATAATGATGATCACTTAACGAACATTCTTCTTTTATGTTTTCTCCACCTATGAAATTCCTAGAAGGCCAGCTCATATTTAAATATAGGTTTTTAGGGCCCTAAATCTGACTTTGCGTATCTTACTTCGTCATTTATGTTGAGGGATGAGATTTTAGCTGTTTTTCCATGATTTTGAGTGTCCGAAGATTTACAATTATAACACTTTGCGACGTAATTGCTGATAGTTAAAGGTTTCAGGGACTCTATTGTTGTTGATACAGTTTTAGATGAAAACATGCGATTGATATGGTTCCCAATTCTCTCTCTCTCTCTCTACTCGTTTGAGATGCTTCAATGGTCGAAGAATGAGCCCTTGCATGCATCATGCATATTCATAAGAGCTTGCATATAAATGCATTTGTTCCGAGACTCTTGGCCTGCATTTTAACATCAGAAGTGAGAAAAGTGCATTACTCTAACTAGTTGCTACACTTCTAAATGTCCAAGTAAAGAAAGCTGAGGATGGTGTCATTTCCACCTTAATATACCATGACCGCATTTTATGTCAAGAAGTTCCGAGCGATAAGTGCTGAGCATGTCATGCACATGCTGAGTACCTAGAATACATTCTATATGAGTCTTTCACCCACGCAGGAACGACTTATCGCTACAGACATAATGTGGCCCTTAGAGTTCTTCATTACCATCTTTTTCGCTCTTACGGCGCTGGCTACTCTGCCCTGTAAAACGCTCCGTGGGAGATAGAGTCAATTGTCCAAAACGAGATGGCCCAAATTTTCCGGAACTACGATTTTTGGATTTTCTACGATATTCCTAATGGTATTCTCGGCTCCAACCGACTACAACATCTCTGTTAAGGAGAACGAAAAGGAGAAGAGGTATAAAGATCTTAAAAGGGAGCTGCAACGAGGCTATTCAAATTATTCTGGGAGCTAGAGCTTTTGGAAATTCGTGTCATGAGGTCCGGCCGGCGCAATCGAGGCACCTGCCTGTTGATGATCCAACACGACCACCTCCTCCAGAGGTGACTGGTCTTATACAAACAGAGGCAGAAGCAGAGGTTCAGCAACCAAAAGAGCAATGGAAATGGACATACCATATGAACAGAGATGTTATAAGCCTTTATTTTTTGGAAGAGAAAAGTGGGCCAAGTGTGAGGAGAGACCATCATAGACTCTTCTTACTTAAATACGCAGAGGTAGCCACAAAAATAAATGAGCAGAATGTGGCAGATCAAAAACGCTCAACATCTGTAAACAGATTGCTTTCGGCTGTTGAAATAGCTGCTATCAAAATGAAGTGGATAAGCAGCTTCCTATTAATGAACTCCCCATGGAAGATGCGGACAACGAAAACTTGATTGAAGCTGAAGGCATAGATGCTAGGGACAATGAACATCATGTACCGGCATTCTCTGCACAAAATGAACATCACAAATGATCTGCGTTCACTAATAGAAAACCTCAACAGCAAGGTTTTACCTACGTATTTTCACGTAGCACAAACTGCGTTAGAGGTGCAAAATCTAGTAATGTTTGCAGCTGTGGCAACCGTTAGAACGTTGAGCCGCAGAACTAGGCCTGCAAATGCAATTTTTGTCCCAGCAAGGGATCCAGATCCCCCATGGAAGATCAGGTTGGATATGGATGTCAGCAAAGTAAGGTGCAAATAGAGTCGATT
>JAWWLR010000155.1:54541015-54552161 GCA_035041075.1 Acraspis erinacei | reverse complement strand
CTCCCCCGCCGAGTGAGTCACGCCTACCCCGAAAGGGAAACGGCTTAATGGTGTAATAATAATAATAATATTAATTTTGCACTTTAGATTAAATTAATTTATTTTTAAAAATCGTGATGCATATTTAAAAATGAATTTTTTTCACCATTAGTTTCAAAATAACAATTTAATAATTCTTCAATTTTTAAACGATGTTTGGAAATGTTTCATTTTTAACGCTTCAAGTTTGAATTCATTAACTTGAAAGTTTTCAATCAGAAAGCATATGTTGTGGTTTTCAAATTGTTCAGAATAATTGAACTTTAATGGTTCACGATATTTAAAGTTCTTCTATTTTGAATGGTGAACATAACAGTGATTTTTTTGAGGATAGAAATCACATTTTTTAGTTTTTAGCTTTAAATTTAATAATTTTATATGTAAAAAGAAAGAAATTTCGATTTTAAAAGGTTAAAATTGTGCAATTAAAACCATTGGAATCATATTATAGCAATCTTGTTTTGTATTCCTTTTTATTTTAATGCAATATCTTAAAATAGTCCGAATTTTAGTTAAAGATTTTGGAAAATTTTAATATGTAGGCGGAAATATTGCAAGGAATGGAAGTCATGTAAACCCTTAGGGGACACATTATGAATAAAAAAGATAACAAAATTTCGTTGTAACAAATCAAAATAGATCAACAGTAAACTATCTGAAATTGAAACCTCCTTTCTTTAATAATTTCTTTCGAAATTAAAATGCAATTGTTAATTTGGAATAGTATAATTAACAATTTAAAAATCATTAATAGGTAAATGATTTAAATTTCCTAAAAATAATTGAAATTTTTAAGGGTTTGAGTGTAAAATAATTTTGAATATCACAATTTTTTGTTGAGTTAAATTGTTTTCAGTTTTTTAAAAGTTCGGTCAAATTTCATTCGCTTTGAATTAAAAATTTTTAAAATTCAAAAGTTTTAAATTTTGCATAATTTAATTTAGAACGCTTTTAACTAGAAGCAATACAGTTTTTTTTTAATTTTTTGGGATAATACTATTTGCGAAATTTTAATCTAAAATCACTCAATTTCGAGATTCTTGAATTAAAAAAATATATATTTAAAAATTGTTCGTATTTTTAATGTTAGGAAATAAAAGCCCAGATACGTGAAAGCTCGTTTCATGCGCGTGTATTTTCTGATAGTATATCACAAAATCAGATACAATGCGTCTCTGTATTTTCCTTTGTTAGAGATACATTTTTCTTATTCTCCTTTTTGATAGATATCATATAAAAAGTTAAAAATTAAAAATGACGGGCTGTTTTTAAAAACAAAATTTAATAAATTAAAAATAAATTAAAAGTAGTTCTTAAGCGATATTATTTTTTGTATTCCTAATATATGTATATTGAACTAAATATTTTAAATGTGTAAAAACAGGAATAAGGTAACAAAATATTTAGCAAATGTTAAAAACACTGAAGTTCACGCACATCTTTGGCTTCAAATACAAATCTTCCTCATTGGTACTGCTCAAAAACCATATATAATGAATTATTAAAAGTTTTAATTTAACCTTAGTAGACTAACGCTTAATTAAACCCGATTAAACCCAAATTATTCGAGTACAAATATATTTTCACGTGTAAAAGTATTCTAACAAATGAAGACCTTTCTGAGTTATTATTATCAGTGGATTTCGCGAGAAAAAAAACAAAACCCATTTTTTGAAAAGTAGTCAAGTTCTGAGTTAGTTTAATTCAATGTAATTAAAATTTTAATAATAATGGTAATAATAATAGTAATAATAATGAATATAACCCTGAGGTTTATAAATATATTTTAAAGTTAATAGATTTGCCTACATTTTTTGGTAAAAAGAATTATTAAAATAATTTAATTGATAAATTTAAAGATATAAATTAATTAGAATGTAAATTGTAATATTAAATAAAAAAATTTATGACAAATTTCCTACATTTTTCATAGTGAAAATGTAAGGTTTTTGAATAAAATGAATATTATTATAATAAAGGCTAGTGCCGTGAATAGCTGATCTTATTTGATTTTGTTTTGTCCTTTTTAAAATATAATGGAGTTAGTTTTTTTCATTCATTTGAAGGTTGATTGGATAGAATTTCCAAAATAAGTAGACGATTAGAGACAAAATCATTTCTTTAAGGTTCATGTTTCGCATTTTGTACTTTTAAACACCCTGTCTATTTTTGGAAATGCGTGAAATGGTAATTGTGTTTGACGCTTGGAAAATATGTTTGTCATGACGTGCTAGCTAGCACCCGATTAGGGCTCAAATAGACCGTCTAGATTAGACGCACTAGGCAATGCCCTAACAGAATGCAAGTCTGCCAAGTTAATTTTCTTCACGGTGAGGATAAAAAACCTGCTAATAAGTAACTGTTATAGGGTCGTGTTTCTTTGCCTAAAAACGTGTTAAAAGTTAGCACCAATTGAAAATACTATATTGCATGATTTACGCGTTACATTATAACGTAATTTTAATAATTTTAAGTTTATATGGCAAACTTAATAAATAGGACTTTCAGCTGTGTTTTGACGACTGGCGATTAAGGTTGCCGATTAATACTAATGCAAATTCTTTTAAATGCGGCATAAATATTTTACCTCAATTTATCGAAATATACTCTAGGTTTTTTAAATATTGTTTAACGAATTATTTTAAATTTTAGAAATACTTGATTTTTTTATTATTTGTTTTCCTATTTGAAAAATGTTATAGGCCGACCAAAAGTAAAAATATAATTCATTCTACAGGACACAGTTTCTTCTACAAATTTTAACTTTTAGCTTCTGTATTATATATTTTGGCGTGTTCTAGAACTGCAATTCATGTACAAAAAAAGTCACTATGAGTTTTTTCATGAATAATGATTCAATAAAACTTTTCCAGGTTGTATTGGAGAACATGTATAAAAATCCCAGGGGACCTTTAGTGTGGTGACCATCCCTGGATTGAATGTAGCCAGAAAATTTACGATTCATAAAAGTTATACGCACAGGTCAGAAAACTTGATAATGGATATTCGTACCATTTGTTGAACATAATAGAAAGTTTTATTTGAGTAGAACGTAGCGAATCTCGAAATTTGAAACAAATATCATTACATCTAAGAAGGATGAGTTTAAAAAGTTTAGAAACAAATATTTACTTTTTATTTAATTTCCAATTTACATTTTGAAAAGGAAAAATCAACAGTTTTTTGGAATTTTATTCTGAAAAGTAATATACAGGAGAAAATGTTATGTCGATAAATGAAAGCTTTACAGGGTATACATGACTATTGATTATTTCATATCGGAATTACCTATTCTGTGCTCTGAAGGAGTATAAACTTCGTGTCATCGCCCTTTGCGTACTTTGCTATTTAAGTATTTAAGATTACAATTATGTTTTTCCATTCTTTTTTTTTTAATAGTAGAATATAGAACAGATCTATAGAGTTGGTTCACGTGGTAGCAACCTGCATCTGAAACAGGTGACGATTTCAACCAACGGACACGATTATTTATTCTTGCATCTTTCCCTACACCTGTTAGGCAGGTAGTAACAGAATAACGTCCCATTTCCGAGACCTTCTGCATAGAAAGTGAACACCCGTTTTCTAGCGACTGCATATGTCTTACAAAAAATACTAGACAATAGATTACAGTTTTTATTTTGCATATAGAAAACTATCAAAAAATAGACAACGCCTTAGTGAAATTTATAATAAAACTTCTGGAGCCAACATTTAAAAAACTATTTGGGTTATAAACTATTTTTATAAAAAAAAGTTTGAAATTTCTGTCATTAAGTATTAGTATTCTTTATCTTTAGCATGTATTGATTTTAAGTGTCTCATTTTGTTATTATTTGTTTCGCAAAGAAAGTTTTGTGGCATCCCTGTACTTTATTTGCGGTATTGCGGAAATTATCTATTTCGTAAAATTGTCAAACATGCAATTACATTTTTTTCGACTTTAAATTATATGCAACTGCAGGTACTAATTACTGTAATTATCATTCTTTAACCCCTCCGCAACTCAAAAAATACTCCTATTCCCCACGGTAATTATTCGTCCATGGGGTAGAGGAAAGGGGCCGAAGAAGAAAAGCATAAAAAATGGATTGCGACAAATTAAATAATGTGGCTTTACTGATGAAACAAATGTATTTATGTAAAGTAAATGGGAGCGCACCCAGAGGGAGATCTAAGAAAAAGTGTTGGGAATGTGGGCATTACATGGGCTACACCGTTTTTGTGACTGGGAGCATTAAAAATATACGTCTAGTTTCTCAATTTTTCCCGTATGCAGGATATAGCAAAAAATCAAAGGTATCTTATCTTTTTTTCGAATTTGCAATTGATTGTGAGAAAAGTTAAAAAATTCGAGTGTATGAAAACACAAATTCATCAAAAAATGAGCCAAAAATATACAAATCGGCTTTTTTGAGAAAATCTACTTTTAATATTTCTAGAAAAACCGTCGCCGTTTTAAAAAATTTCAAAAGCTGTGGAGGTTTAAAGAAAAAATATGTAAACAATTTTATTTTTTGTAAATCGGAAAAATACCTATCGCCTAATTTTCGCTAAAAACAACATATTTCATCCCCGAGATATTATTGTTACTTCCAGCTTATTAGATCCTGCCTCATTTGAAATATAGCGATCCTTATATTTTCTTTAAAAATCTGAATAATCCGAATTCAAAAATCATATGTGTATTTCAAATTCTGAAATTGTTTTATTTGATGGTATCAAATAAAAAACTGTGCATTGTTTAAGATTTTAAATTGAAATAGCGAATATAAAAGCGTTAGTTTGAAAATGGAAAATTTCTTTGCCTTCTAATTCCATATTTTATGTATACTAATTCTTAAATTTGATTTAAAATAAATTTTTAGTTTTGAAAATTTTATCTCTTATTTTTCTACTTATTAAAATTATTCTTTTACAGAATGGACTTCATTCCTATACATCTATGTTTAATTCAATCTGCAAATTATCCGATTTTGGACTCGTAGAAAGTTTTTGGAAATCCTGCTTTTAGAATGTCTGAAGGAAAAGAGTTGATGGATCGGAAAGCCGCTTGATAAGCTTCACTTTAGAAAGTTAAGAGCAGAACCCAGAATGCGGATTAATTTTGTAAGTACCTCTTCTCCAGATTCTAAAAATTATTAATGCTCTCTAAAACATGCTTAAATGATGAAATTCATGTTTCCATTCTGATAAAAGAATGGTATCAAGTGGAAAGAACTAACTCCAGATTACAAATTCGCGATCCTATCAAAACCCCTCCAATTCATTCTTATCCCTATTCCATTTGAAAAGGTATGACTTTCCTCTCACTCAGTCCAAACATTCCCCAGACAAGAAGAAACCCTGGAATGTGGACAAGATCCTTTTAATAGCAGTTTAAATGAAACGAAAGCAAGCGTGTTCAGTCCGGGAACACATATTAACACGTTCTCACCTGGGAAATGTGTGCGCGTTGCATTCTTCTTCCTCTTGGTGTTTTTAAAGGGCTCACCTACCTCATGCCTCCAAGGGTCTAACTCCAACATAAGGAAGGCTCGCGAGTTAACATAAAAGAGTCGTAGGGTTCCCCTCGTGAAAAGCTTGGTAGCTCATAGCAAGCTCCTAGTGTGCTCGTAAGGCCGGAGGCTCACCTGACCCCGGCGCCTCTTCCCCCCGGGTCACCCCTTGACCCCTCCTCGCAGGCAAGCAAAACCCCTACCTCACCCACTCTTCCTCCACCTTTTGCCTCTTCCCCTCGGCACTCGTTCACCGCCACACGGTACTCGTGCACGACCACCACCACTATATCTAACCCTCCCCCTGCAGCAGAATCTGCCCTCTTCCCCGCGTTTCCCGTTTCCACAGCACGAGCCGTCAGTCTATCGGCAACCTGCGTACCAGTCGCGTCGCAGTGTTTACGTAACAGTTATTATTCTTACTTGTCAGTGTTAATTTCGAGTATGATTTGAGTTAGCCGGTCACCTGGTTCCTCAACCCGCTCTGGTTCACCCTTTTCAAGCTTTTCTGTTTGAGCCAAACGTCCACATAAAACCCCCAAAAAGTTTTTTAAATCTATCATCATCACGAAACGTCTCACGTCGATTGTCGCCCTCATCGTCGCGGACCTCCCCTTTCCCGTCCCAACCCCTACGACTCAAGACCATTTCACCTGCTGCATGGGCCATCCGGTTAATCACAAGTCTCCTAGCAGTCCTCCCAGGAGTGCTGCACTCCAGACTCACACTCCTTCGCGCCTACCTGGCTCACTTTTCTCTTTTACCCTATCGATTGCTCGGAAATAGACGCGAGGGAGTATTACCTTTCTCTCATTCTCACCCGCGTTCGTCCTTAGCGTGACAGGTGCTACCCCTGACTTCTCAGAGGCATAGGAATCGTCAACGTGGTGCTGCCAACGAGGAACAAGAACACTGTAACATCTAGTGGCAAAAGAGACGAACGCTGGAGAGAAAGAGGACCACCTGGCAAACGAAAACCAGGAAAACAAAAACCAGTAAACAAGAGGACATCCAGGTTCTATTTTTAAAGATAATCGAAAGAAAACCTAAGAAAATTACGAAAACTAAGTAAACACGAAAACACGCAAGGAAGGTACGAGATAAGGAAGACGTGGAGCAGAAGGAAACAAGACGGAAGGCTTATTTATCCCGAGGGGGAAGAGGTTCTCAGAGTTCCACGTCCTGGAGGCGCCTGTCGTCTTCGCCGGTACAACCATAACGCCGCCCGCTCTAAAACGCCCGAGACGGGACACGGTGGACTCATCGCCGCCACCCGCTCGTAACCTCGTCCCCGGAACCTCGAGCGAACTCGCCTGTATGATGGACGCACCGCTGTCGCAGAGTATGGACTCCGTAAACACGGTAGCCACCGGTGAAGACGAGGTTCGTTATCCTTAGGCTAAGGCTATTATCACGGTGCCAGTCGCCGGTTGCGCTTCCCTTTTCAACCCCTCCATCCCGTACTGGCTACGAATGTCCCGATACGATCCCTTTCTCCGCCCCACATGCATGTGAGCGCCCTCTCTATAATCTAGATGCACGGACCATGCGCCAGACTTCCTTCCTGTATTCCTTCCTTCCTGACATGTCGCTTCCTTATGCTTTTTGGAGATAGTTTTGGGATTATGGTGAATGCGAAGATTTTAAGTTGAATTGATGCGATTTCATAAACTGCAGATTTGATTAATAGTTATCATCCTTATTTTTGTTCTATGGCGATTGTAAAGATCTTGAATTCTTGATCAGTAGTTAAGACTTCATTTTCAATTTAGGGGTTGACTAAAAGGGGTACTGATGTGTAATTCATTGGATGCTAGGGTAAGATGGAGGATTAACCAAGTATGTAAAGACCTGATCACATATCTGTTTTGTGTTGGGGATTTTTTGTTACGTTATGTTCTGCTACTTATGTNNNTTGCAGTTATAAATATAATTGAGATGAATTGGGAGATTATAATTTAAATGCATATAAGATTTTGATCTAGGGCCATAATGAGCTTCAGTGAGTTCATCAAAAGAGATAATGGTGGGTAATTAAATAGATGATTGGATAATATAAAGGATTCAAGAAGAACAGGATCTGACCCTTATTAGAAATGAATAGCCGAATTTATTTGATGAATCTCCAACTTTCCACCCTCTTTAACAAAAAAAACCTGACAAATTTATTCGTTCTTTACAACTTTGTTCTTTTGTTTTTTGGAATGAAGCTAATATATTTTTTTCATTTCTAGTACAGTTTTTAGTTTTGGTTTCATTCGGAGTTTAATAATTTGATCGATTTGCAGACGATAACGTTAACCAGGATATTTGACAGAATGATTACCTGGATTAGCATGACTATCTTATGATTAAATTTAAATTTGAGGGGATTGGACATAATTTTTTTAGAAGTGATTAGAAAACTGATTTGGAAATAGAACTATGACAAGTTTCTCGATGAGATCGAGAACATTAAGTTCACTTTTCAATTAAGAACCTGCGAGTCAATCTTGAGATTCAGCATCAATCTAGACTTCAGATCTAGAAAATAAATGATAGGAGCCGTTAGAATCTTCGTGACCCTGCAGGTCATCTCTTAGAACTGAAAATCTATAGCTAATAGGATTGTTTTGGTCCAGTTAATAGGAGACTTTCCATTTATAGAACATATTACCTCCTCAAAATATATGATTATAATCCGAATATTCGCAAGATTCGTGTTTCCGGATATTATATTAGCTTCTTACGATCGACTTACGACCATTTACATAACAAAGAAACCGAAGTGAGGATTGATTTCATTCGTACAAGAGTTCAGGGTTCTCGAGAACGAGAAAGCGATTGGCCTTACGAGAGCAAACAATCGAGGTAGTATTTTTCATTCAGAAGCCGATAGGAATCTAGTTCTATTTCCAGGTTTATTCCGTTTCAATGAAAGAAGAATCATCCTTGTTATAACTTATCTCTATTTATCTAATGATATTTGGAAAATGCTTCTTTTATTTGAACTAATTGGGTTGGGTTTATTCTGTATAGTTTAGATTTATAAGGACGAAGTTCGGGGTAGCTGGGTAGTATCTTAAATGTCCAGGATGTCGTGGAGGCCCAGTAGCGCACCTGTCTTGAACATATGATGTGGTTCGTAGAGAAAATAACAGTTTTGTGTGATAATTATGATCTCTATTAAAAGTTAAAAGTTAAAAAAAATTTAATTTGCTGATCACTTGTTTCTGCAAGTGCCCTGATTGAATATAATGATAAATCAATTTGAAAATTCGCTCTCGAAAAAATATGACTGATCGCCTCGAACATCAGCAAATATGAACGTTTAATGGGAAACGGTTCTCTACATAAAATGAATCCAAAAAATTCCTTCCTAGCTTGCCAGATCGATCAGAAAATACCAATTAGCTCTCAATTTCCTGGAGTCCACTAAACTACAAGTACTTCAATTTCTATTATCTCAACGGATTTCATTCCGATCTATTTTCAGTTTACAGATAGATGAACAATTTGCAATCACAGATTAAAATCATAATTTAAAACCTCCTGAATTGTCGCGATTTTAATTGGAATTTGTCGTGTATACTTCTAGTTCATATTTGTAGAATGTAGAGTTTAAACCATTTTAAATTAATTCAGTATTATCATTGTCACTCGATACTCATTGTAATTGTGCATTTTCTAACGCTACAAGCGATTTAAAATTCTTCTCAGAATGTTTTATTCTAGGCTCTAGAAAATTCAGAGTTTTCAATAGCAACCTACCTAGCTAGCTAATTTTAAATGAAATTCATCTAAATAGAATTGCAGGTAATATTTTATAGAAGAGAAAGCCAATAATAATAAAGCTTGAATGCATTTTTGCAGGTTTCAAAATTTAAATATCACAATATTAAAGACTTCTGATTTAATATTGTACAATTCTAAAATTAACTTAAAGTAAAAACTTACTTTTAACGTTTCGGGTTTGAAAGTTGTTCAATTTGAATAGCTTTCAGCATTGGGAAAGAAAATTGTAAGTGATTAGTGAGCGTAAATAAGTTCTGCATACTGAGAAAAGATGGGGAACTTTTTAAAATATAGTGGCCATCCCATACACTGTTATAGTATTTACACTAAAAAGCCTTTCTTTGCCTTTCACATTAAAAAGTTTGTATTTCTACTGTAAGGCCCAAAAATAAATGTCAGGTTCTCATTGTTAGAATCAACCTTAAAAATTCGAAGTTCAACAATATACATTATACATGTACATAATATGGTTATATACTTCGCGAAGGTTTCCGCCTTTCATCGAAAACACGACCTTAAGGCTTAAAAGAGTGTCCATTAGGTCCCAGGTCCTAAAAGTTTCTACTGAATGTCTGTAACTCACAGGAAAAGTTACAGCTTTGAAAAATATGTATCTTGAACTTGATAAATATAAAAATCATTTTCATAGAAATGTGAAAATTAAGGTTTTTTCACCTTTTGAGCTGTATCGTTGATGTGCTCAGAATAAATATTTTTTTTTAATCTGTAATCTCCCAATTCTCAAGGTATCTACCTGAGCGGGAAAACCGGGAAGTGACCTAGAATTTCAGTAAAGAAATATTATTTTGACAATTAAGTCAGGAATTACCGTGAAGAATTATAATTTTTAATTTTAAAAGAGGGCTTCTTAAAGAATGATAATTTTCATTGTAGGTTTACTATAGAACAGGGTTCACTTTATGACAAGGAGCTTCTGCCAAGAATTATAATTTCACTTGGAAGAGTGAGTTTTTTTACATGGAACGGGATTTTCGGAAAAGAACTTTAATTCTAATTTAGAAGAAATAAATTTTTAAAAGTCGTTGTTTTAGGTCCTGTTTTAAATTTTGTAAATGAGTATAATTTTCATTTGAAACAGGAACTTTTGAATTAATAATTTTAATTGTGACTTCGTGCAGGGAATTTTGCTAAAAGAATTAGAATTATGAGCTTGGTCAGGGGATAAATAAATTAAATATAAAAATAGTCCCGTAACGTATGATAATTTTGACTTTGGAACAGGGAATTTCGTAAAGATATATAATTTCGTCTTGGTGCAGGTAATTTTTTCCATAGAACGTGAAATTATAGAAAATCATTTTAATTCGGATTTATAAAAAAGGAATTTACAAAAAAAAAATCCCCGTTACAAGTCAGAATTTGTCAGTTTTCAAACTTCTTACCCAAATAAAAGTTTTTTCGAATTTAAGTTTTTCTTTCGAAAATCAGAATTATAATTTCGGTATACTTACGAAAATGTCACACAAGAATATTGACTTGATACTTGACTTAAGATTTCATTTAGCATCAAGATTGAAAGTGCTAAAAGGATTTCTGGCATTGATAAGCTAAGTTATTAAAATTTTTACTTGTTACATTCTCATCCTAATGAGAAGGTATTGGTTTTATTTAAAATTTCACTTTGTCGGTTTTCATCAAATATCCACGTTTTGAGACCTCCTGAGTGAGAAAAAATTATTTTTTACGAAGGTGTCTGTCTGTCTGTAGTCTGTAGTCCGTAGAGACACGTTAACTTTCGAAAGATTGATCAGATTGGATTCTACTTTGACACACTTTCTTAAGGCCTAAAAAAGAACAAGTTCGCAAATCAGCTA
>JAWWLR010000155.1:54482092-54495915 GCA_035041075.1 Acraspis erinacei | reverse complement strand
GTAAAATCAGTGTTATGACTATAATTACCGCCTTGCATTAGTTCGCACAACACTAACGCCCGGCCTTTCCGTAAATGAAAGGAGCTCATGCCTCGTGTCTTGTGGATTGTGAGAGTCAAAAAATAAATAATCTAAATAGTAATTCAATGACAATAATAGGAACGATTACGGAAATAAGAGGTATTTTGATAAGCTGGAACCTTGAGAATTATATTAAAGTTTTCAAAGGTAAGTGTGTATTCTTCTATCAGTGCAGAGCGTATAACCTCAAAAAAATTACAACTTTTTTATATACGCCCTATTGTAAATATTGATATGTATTGATTATAACTTGTTGTTTTCGATTTAAGATTTTTCATTGTTAAGTCATGTATGCATCTAATACATAAATAAATATTTAAATATTTATATGGTTATATTTTTGCGCCATCATACTTAGAAATATATCGGCGTATTAGGTAGAAAAATTATAGGCACTTCAGCCAGAAAAAACAGCTAGGATAGGCTGTCAAGTTTAGCTATATTTTTCACCTAGAATGTCTAGCTGAATCTAGTTAGGTGTGACACCTATACTTGTTTAGCAATAGAAATATAGGCATAACAAATTTCAATTTTCTAGGTACTGTACCTATATTTTATCAGCAAGAAAATCTGTTCAATACAGCTAACTATTTAGGAAGACGATATCCAGCGATACTTTCTAGCTGGGATAGCAAGAACTCTAGGTCATCTAGCTAAACATTTTTTTCAGTGTTTGGGCGGGTTTCAAATCCTTGAAGTATTTTGCCTAATTTTTTAGATATTTTATTTAGCTTCCTGGTCTACTATATTCTTATTAATTCTAAGAATTAGATGATTCTATTTTCAATTCAAAAAGGACAATACAACGTGGGGCAATTCTCTTTTTGTTGTTGTTAAAGAAAATACCTACTAAAGAAAAGATGAATAAGTCTATAGATTTTCTCATTTTGTGAATCAGATACATATGTAGAAATTATGGTTTATGGCTTCTAGGAAATATCATAGGGAATGCAGTGTACAGCTGGAAAATAAACGTAGCGTACGATTTCGGTATAAAATCTAGTCGTTCTTCATCGAGGAATGGCTCTCGAGTATCATGTTGAATGATGCTTAGATAGGATAACCATTCACGATATTATCGATGGTACTAGGAGAAGCCACTTGCGTATTTTGTATTCATAATGTGTCACTGTGACTGTCAAAAAGATGCTTTATCCGAAGTGCGCACAAAAAGTATAAGAAATACGAGCTCGAAAATGCAGAATCTGTTATATAAAATAGCATGATGCACCACTCCTTCTTTCTAATTTTTTTTGTAGAATATTATTCTTATGTTATTTTATATATTTTTTATTTTCTTTATTTTAAATTATATGATAATTAATTATCATTCTTATAGATATTCTGTATCTTATTTTCTTTGATTTGGGTGGTTTGGTTGTGCTGCTTACGTTTGTTTCGATTAGACATGTTGGTTATATCTAATCGAAACGAACGTAAGTAAAACAAAAAATCAAACCCGAATGAACGTAAAACTTACGTATTTGTTAATGGAGAATCTTAATCTGCAGTACAAAATATAGGTCCCTATTTGAAAGTTTAAGGTTACCCCCACCTCCCGCCTTCGGTGGGTTGGGCGTGGTGAATTTTTTGCGGAATCGCCCCCCCCCTAAAATGTGATGCGCGAAAAAAATTTCATGTGTCCACTCTCATGGTACTACAAAAGTTTAAATGTTCGCAATATTAGCGATGGTAAAAATTAATTTCCTTCTTTCTATAAGATCTTTATTTTTTAATTTAGAGAAATTACTGAGACTTTTTAAAGCTTTTGTTTGAAATGTTCAATTAATCAATTTAAAAAATTTTTTAATTAATTATTGTTCAAGTATAACTGATTTTTAAATAATTCCGGCAAAATATTCCGGAAGAGGATACATAACGTTTATTGTTTTTTTAGTTGCATACCTAATCATCAAATCGTTTACTTTCAAATGTATCAAATTTACATTTTTTGAGGGCTTTAATTCTTTTATTTTAATTGTTAAGCCTTATAATTTTCAGTCATTTATTCTGAAGTAATACAAATTGGTAAGTCTCCCGTATCTTACCAATTTGCAGACATTTTTTGTTGACAAAGTTATAAGTATTTGAATTTCGAAAATTGAAAACGCAAATGATAAACAAGTGTTCAACATTTTTGTTAACAGTTTTATATTTTTTAGCATGGCTAGAGCGGTTACGACGTTATGTGTGTGTGTATGTGTGTGTGTGTGTATAGATATATATTCCAATTGAAAACGAGTCGGGCGGCCCTCATTGTTTACGTTTCGATCCCCCCGAAATCAGTCCAAGGCTATTTGAAGGCAACCCGCGACACTTGACTGAAGCGAGAGTGTGGTGTATTCAGTTTAAAAAAAAAACTATAAAAATTACAAATTGTAAAGCTTATAATGCTTTTAAGAATAAAATAAATTATTGTATAAATTATGAAAGATAATAGAAACAAAATATGAAAATGTCCTCTTAATTCATGTGAAAATTTTACTGATTTTATATAAGACACATTATAATGGACACATTTTGTAATTAATGCATAAAATATAAATGTAATCTAATACGTACAAATTGCTGATGGAAAAATGATCAGAACGTGTTATTAAAAATTCTCCTTTAAATCCTCCAGAAATTTTTTATACATATACGTAATGATGTATGCGTAAATGTCAAAACCAGAACCTCATAATGGAAGAGAATGAGAAGCTTAAAATCGAATTAAGTAGCTGCGTGTCACGTGATTCGATGTTCATTACATGCTTCAATGCATTTATGGCATTTTCATGGTTTCGTAGAACTAATTAAGTCTACAAATCCGATTCGTAAAGAAAACGAAAAGAAAAAACACGCGACTTTACTTTTTCATTTACATTATCCGTTCTTCAATCATCAGTAATATTCTAAACTTAACAGGCTGACAGCAGGTCAGAGAAAACATGGTCATGAAAGAGAAGTGAGGGATTTTGAAAAAAATGTCAAAAATCGGGGAATTCATGTAAGAAGAACTTTAAGTCAGTGTCAAGAATAATCAGGACTGCCACGCAGCCACGATTAGTCACTTTTTAAAATGAAAATATCAACATAGTCACGTTTATTATAATAAATTAACCAATTATCTAGAGATGTTTATTCGAATTTTCAATACAAATTTAGACATGCTTTGAACATTGGATTTTTCGAAATAGAAAAAAATTTAACTTTACATCAAACCAGCTTGATTTCTTCTGATTATTACAAATTAAATAAAGTGAAAATTATTCCTTTTTCTGGTAAACATGTGATCTAAATGCCAAGTAGAATCTTCGAAATGCGTCTTATTCGAATATTCGAATAAATCGAATTTCAAAGAATAAATCAAATAGGTGGCGGCCCTGCGGAATTAACCTCAAAAATCGTTAGTGAATACAATGGCATCCGACAGGCTCATTTGAGATACTGCATTCTTTCTTCATATCAATCCAAATAACTTCTGTGAAATCTCTGGAACCACTTTTTACTGCTGATCAGTTCGGGCGGGGAAAAAAATTGACCAAGAGTTACAATACATCAAAGTAAAGACACCGAATTAATCTGTAGACCTGTAGATTTGATGGGAATTCAACGGATTTTATATATTGTATGGTTTTTAAAATGTATTTCAATTATTTGAATCGATTTCAAATGAGTTGAAAGATTTTAGGTTATTTAAAAGATTTTCCAGGAATTTTCAAGAACTTTAAACAGTTTCAAGAAATTTCAAATGATTTCGAAGGATTTGAAATATTTGAAGGAATTTAAACGATTCAAATAAATTTTTTATTTATTTAAATGATTTGAAAGAATTCCAAAGGGTTTAAAATATGCTGGTGTATTTTAAAAGATTCCAAGGTATTTTCAAGGATTTAAACAATTTTAAAGGATTCCCTAGGACTCTAACGATTTTAAGGGATTTAGAAAAATATTTTTATGTGGTTGTCTAAAGTTATTTCATTACATTTTAAAGGATTTCAAGGTATATCAGATTTCATAGATTTCATGGTTTAAAAACATACTATTTTAATGGGTTTTAAAGAATTTATTATTAGTCCACCCGGAGTCATGATTACATAATCTATTTTGAATTTTTTACATTTTTCTAAATTCTTCTAAATACACTTAACTCTATTCAATTCATTGGATGATTTTGAATTTGTTTAGTTCCTGTTTAATCCATGCTGAAGTTTTTTAAATGGAATTTTTATGAATTTCGTCGAATTCTTCTGATTTTCTCTTAAATTCCGCTAAATTAGCTTCAATTATACTGAATTCAGTCGAATTTTGGGTACTTAAAAAATTTTGCAGTGCGTTTAAATTCTTTTGTAAATATAAAATTTATAAATTAAAAATAAATATTTTTCACGGGCAATACTATAAAATCACGGCATTTATCAATTGGGCGATGTATTTTTACTAGTCAGCTTTAATAAATTATCAGTTTTTGGTAAAAATATATAAAAATGGATTAATTTCCTTGTTGCCCCACACTGCTTTTTGGGTTTGGTGATAAAAGAAATAAATGAGTAATCATTACGGAAAAATTAGAGAATTTTAAAAACGAAGGTTTGCCGCCAGCATGACTAAAATGCGTAAAAGTTCCTCTTGATTCCAATGTCTTTTGAATCATGTATTCCATATTAAATTATAAACTGTGTTTGGAATATTATTTCAAGGGTTCATGTGAGAGGTCGACTGAATTTTGATAATATAAGGGATGAAATAGAACATCCTTATGGATGGTGATTCTCAACCTGTAGAGATCTTGAATGTTAAGGGCGGACGGGTGCGAATAACGCTCGGATGGGCGCTCTTTCGAGATTCTCGCTTAGCCCTGTTTTCACTGCGTTTAACTACTTTTGAATCTGAAGTTTGAATTTGAGAATACATGTGGACGCTTGATCCTATCAAATGAAGGGTCCGCGGTCTAAAACTGTTAACTGCCATTTTTTTCGAAATTGTTTTTTTTGTATTTTCTGGAACATTTTTTATATGCAGTTAATATCCCGCAAGCGAGACGGCAAAATTCATTTTATTTTTTTAATGGATTTTTCGAAAATCGTGTTTTGGTATTTCGAGTATAGATTCGCGGTCTAAACATGTTAACTGATTATGCCTTCTTATGGGAAATCCGTGCTTTTTCTCACAACGAGTCAGTTTACCCGTAGAATAGGCCAGTGAGACATATGTCCATGTGTGTGCAGTTAAGTTTATGTATGTATCGAAAGTTCTTTGTAGTTACTTTCACGTCATCCTCAAGGTTGTCGTCTACAGATCGTTGTAAAGACGAAAGTGAGCGACGCGTCTCAATTACTAACACTCAGCAAATTTGGGCAATAACCTATTTTAAATTTTTGCAAGCACATTTATGTTCGGCTTGCGACTTCAAACATTTTGACACATAAAACTTGTCCACAGCTTGAAAAACAACGCAGAAACATGCGAGCTTGGGAAAAACAATAGAAAACCAGCGGTAGAACACTGCAGATAACAGGTTAGGACACTGTACTCCTTGTAGATAACATATGAATAGCTTTCAAGTGTCATATAACGTTAAATTTTGTTTCAAATGTTATAAAACTAACATGTATTATTTTCCTCTAGTAAATTAATAAAAAAACATTTTACAGTTTAGACAAATATAGAAAATTGCAAAAATAACAACGATTTTCCTTCGCAATGTAAAATTTCTGAAATGTCAGTTAACAGGTTAAGACCGCGGACCCTTCAAAGGTCCACATCTAAACTCATCGTTTGGTAACCGGTTGTGCTCTGGAGTTTAGTTTTTCTACAGTTTTCCACTTATCTGACCAAATTTTAAGGCGAATTCCAGCGCTTCTAATAAAAATGTAGCTGCAGAAGATATGGGATTTGGGGACTTCACAGAATGAGTACGTCGGGTATTACTTAGTGGCTTATTGAGAGTTGGGATATTTGGGGTAATACAAAACATACAAAAGAATAACTTGTTTCTGTTGTGAGGTTTTAAACCATAAATGTACAAGAGCATATGACGTGATACAAATGTACTTGAATAATATTACGATTATAACCCGTCAATTATAGTAGCACTCATACTGTCTATTGTTCTGTTGGCCTGATGAAACACGCCTACAGCATTGGTAATACCTCCGGAGGCTTTTAACTGCGCAACCCGATACACACAGTATCTCATACTATGACTCTAAACTATTTTTGTACATAATCGGCATGACGATTGAAATACTCATCTAACCGTGAGATGAACTTCCTGTCTAAACCTAAACTAGATAAAGTCATAGATTTATTACTCACTAACCCACTACACATAAAAAAGTATAGTTTTTTACGACTTGCTTTTTTACACCCTAATTTAAACCCGTTTTTTAGCCTAACTCTCGATTTAAGCCGAAGGGATTACATTCCGTTCCCTTTTCCCCTTTCTGGCCCTTAAGTTAAAAAATCCCCTGACATTACCCAAAATCAAGAATACTGAGATTTTTGCGAAAATAGAGAATAAATTATTTTAAATAAAATTAATTTGGGCAATATTACATTCAAATTGAAACTCTTAATATTTAAAATTTTGCAAGTAAAAATATTGCATTTTCAACAAAATAGATCAACTTTTAACCAAGTAGTAGAATTTTCAACCACAAAGATGAAAGTTCTACCAAGAAAATTAATTTTCTACCAAAAACGACTAATTTCAACTGAATAGATGAACTTTCAAATAAAATGATAAATCTTCAACAACAATATTAATTTTTAAAAAAGTAGCTGAACTTTAAACAAATTATTTGAATTTTAATTTAAAAAATCGGAATTCTCAACAAAATATGTAACAGACGATATTTAAATCAAGAAATATTTTCATTTTTAATCACGAGCAGTTCAATTCAACTAGAAAAGACGAATTTTCTACAAAACAGTTTAATTTTCAACTCAAATAAACCGAACTCTCGCTTTCAGTCCAGTGTCGGGGGTTGCCTTCAAATAGCCTTGGACTAAATTCAGGGGGAACGAAACTTAAACAGTCAGGGCCGCCTGAACCGTTTCCAATTAGAATGCATTCTATTGCGCAATATACCTGACTCAGTACTCTCGCACGGCGACCCTTATAAGACGACTGTCGCAACCGTTTCAGCCCTGCTCCCCTGAAAAACTGTGGGAGCCAGCAGTTCTAGGAAGGCCGAGAACGGAATGATTGAGAGCGAGAGTTTGACGTATTTGAATTTTCTAACCATTTTTTTAAGTTTCAAGCAAAAACGAAAAATGCTGTACAAAACAGTTTAATTTCCATCCTCAAATTATGAGTTCGCAAAAAACAAAATTTTTAAAGGTCACACTACTTGCACTAAAAAAATGTGGCAATTTATGACGAAAGTTTGGTGCACGTAGCCACGGTCTTAAATCACTTATCATTTGAAAGTTGTTCAGCAATGTAAAGTTTTGTGAAATGAACTGAATTTAAAATCGAATCTTTCAGCATTAATCAATTTTTTATTAAAAGCGTAAAAATTTAATCATAAATTAAATGTTCATTTAAACAATTTTAATACGGAAGTAGGCGAAATAAAACAATTTTAAAAATTGAATAGTAACATTTTATATAATTACGAAACAAAATTATCTAAGTTTAAAAATGTTATATTTCAAGTTGATAAATAAAAAACTGCCACACTAACAATTTTTAAGTAGAATTTGAATTTGAAAGCATTTTCAGTAATTGTAAACTTGAAGAACTATAAGTAGATAACATCTCATGTGAGAAATTCAACATTATGACCTGTTCGAGGACCTACTTTTAATTTAAAACATTCAAAATATAAAGAAATTATATCATCTGTTTTAGAAAAAATTTAACAATTTAAAGTAAAAGTGTATTAAATTGAATTATAAAAGTAACTAATAATTAAACAATTAATTATTAAATTAAGTAATTCTTAAGTAAAAAGTACAGAATAAATCATTTCATAAAATAAATGTTGAAAATTGAAGCATAATCATTTTTTATTCTAACCTTTCACTGTCTTCACCATTTCTGATTGAAAAAGGTTGTCAAGCAATTCCTGGATAGTGATATATCTATAAACAACTTTCCAGCTGATTTTCAAATTTTTTAGGCCAAATTAATAGTATTTTAAAAAAGTGAAAAATTTTTTCATCTGTATTCTTAATTAATAAAATTTGCATAATTTTACATCTTATTGCATAAAATTGCATGAGATGCATTCTGATATTTGCTTTAGTATGTTTTTAAGTTTTTCTAATAGTCAAAGAATCTTTAAATAATAGATCCATGTAATCCAAAGAATTATCACTCTTTGACATAGTTTGAACTTTGAAGGCTATATATTATGCAATCTGATTTCCAGCATCAGCATTATTATTTTGGTTTCAATTACACTCATTCAGAACATTGATTACTCATGTCGAAAACGCCTGGCTGATCAAAGCTCTCATTTCACGGATGAAAAAGTTCAACAAATCGTTAGTTACATCGAGTTAGTCATTATTGTAATCATTCAACTGAAATGTACAAACATTATTTATAGCGAAAAAAATCTATTATTACGTTACAGGATTCCGATTTTCAAACACTGATTAGTGATAAAACATTGCTTTTTATGTAGAGCTTACAGAATTTTCTCTAATCTAATAATTTAACATTAATGTATTTTCTGGTTGAAATACCAATTATTATATTCTTCTTTGAGAATTTATATGTTTTGGGTAAAACTTTAAATAAGTATTTGGTTTAAAATTTACCTGATTCCATTTATGGTTGTAGATTGATCTTTTTTAGTTGAAAATTGAACAGCTTTAATAAAAAATCATCCTTTCTTTTTTGAAAATTCAACTGCTTTCTAAAAAATTGGCCCTTTTGGCTAAAGTCAACTATTTAAAAAATTTTTAATTAAAGTTTTATTTGGTTGAAAATTGAACTGTTATGGATAAAAAATTAATCATTTTGGATTTAAAATGCAACTATTCAGTTTAAAATTCAACTGCTTTGTTCGAAATAAAAATTTTGTTGTGGTAGAAAGTTTTTTTGAAAATTTAACTATTTTGATAGGAACACAATATATATTTGTGTGGTGCCTATCCATGAATTTTATTTCAAAGAATTTATTCGCCAATTTTCGTGAAAAATTACCATATTTTCCCTAATTGAAGAGTATTTTGGGCTGTGAAGTCTGATTACAGAAAAATGCACGCTGTCGCCCTTCTGTAAGATACGAAGACTCTTTTTTTTCTAAACACCAGCCTAACGAGTATCGAACTCCGCATCGAGTTTATTTAAGTTAACTGCATTTTCTCTGAATAAATGTTGGAAATAGGAAAGGTAAAATTACAAAGGTTAAGCCTTTGATGCTTAGAAATTCGAACCGAAATCGAGACCTTTAATACCGAAGTGGTCTTCCCTCTAAATAGGAAAAAAACAGTCTTTTGCATGGGGTAGTTGGCGTCGAATTTCGCTGATTCTCGCACGAAACTAGTAGTAGCATGTTTTGTTCTCTGGGAATTCGACCTCACGAAATACAGCACGAAATTATTCTGTTGCACAGTAATGCCTCATTGTTGCTGCAAGTGTGCAATGCAATTCTAACGTGTAACCGTGTAACCAGTTTTGCGAGAAGCTGGTATAACAAAACGGTGAACCAACCTGTAGTTATGACATTAGTTTGGGAGAAAGGAGAAGGTTCACAGATTTAAATTAGCCTATTTTTGTTGTTTTCGAACGGCTAGATAATTAGAAAACGCAATAATTGTAAAAATATTCAAATCTTTATTGTTTTACTCACGTCAAGAAGTCTTAAAACGGAAAATATCCTGAACGATTCTGAAATATGTTTCAGACTTTCTCACTGCAATGTTTCATAAATTATTCAGGGTGGCCACTAACCGGAAAAAAACTAAAATTAGCCTGTAATTTTGAGCACCTGGATAAAGCCGGGAAATAGCTGGGAATTTGTTTAAAACCGGAAATTTTTTAGATTTGTGTTTATACTTTTGCAATCTATATCGTCTCGCTGTTAGAAAAAAATGTGTTTTCGGAAATAATATCGATGATCATTTTATGTTTAAAAATTTAAAGTTAATGCATTTCGTTCTAAAATGAATGTTCCTCTTATACTGTATATATTTAAAAATTTGAAGCTTGTGTCGATGGATCTTTCAAATACTAAAGTTAATTTTATATTCAAGAACGAAAACTTCCTTTCTGATGGTTAACATAATAATTAGATAGGCAACCTAAGTTTATATCATTTACTTACTGATAATTGGCGTGTCTTCAGATAGCAAATGTACCCACTGCCGGTGGTTTGGCGAATTTTCAATACTCTCTCTTCATTGTCACACCTTGACAATGGGAGTTTGTGAAATTGTCACACTGTCACAATTCGTTGAATATTCGTCCTTTTAGATCGAAAATAGGTCCTTTTGGTTCCAAAATTTATCATCTGGTAGAAAAGTCGTCTTCTTTGGTTTAAAGTGAATTCTTTGTCATTGAAAAGTCTAGTTTTTAATTTTTTGTTCAAAATTTATCTCTTTTTGAATAGTTAATTTTATTTTATTTGAAAAGTTTACTATTATATTTTTGGTACTGAATTTATCTCGTTTTTGGTTAAAAATTTAACTATTTTGTTGAAATACAACTATTTGGTTAAAAATTCACCTTTTTGTTCGAAAATTCAACAGTTTTTGTGAAATTGTTTTATTCCATTTATATGAGATTCTATTTTATAAATGTTGTAAGATGAAGATTCTGGTCTTTAAATATTAATATTTAAGTTGAAAAAATCATCATTTTAGTTAAAAATTTAACTATGTTGTTGAAAATTTTTTTTTGTTTTGGTTGAAAATTATATTTTTTCTACTGAAAATTTGACTTTTCCATTTTTGTTTGAAAATTCATGTATTTTATTATAAATTTGCCTTTTTGGTTTTAAGCTTTATCTCTTTTTATTAGAAATGTAATTTATTTCTATTGAAAATTCAAGTATTTAGTTAAAAATTCCACTATATATTGTTGAAAACTTAATTGTTTTGTTTAAAATTAAATTCTGTTTCAAATATCAGCTATTACATTTTTCCTTGGTAATTCATCTTTTTGTGGAAAATTTAACTGTATTCTACAAAAATCGTATTTTTTATTACAAAATTGAACTATTTGGTTAAAAATGCAACTGCTTTTGGTTGAGGTTAAGTCCTTTTTCGTTAAAAATTCGACGACTTGTTTGAAAGTTCATCTTGGTAGGTGGAAAATTTCACATACTTAGTTGAAAATTAAACTATTTTGGATAATTCGTCTTTTTTGCTTGACTTGCTTGAATTTGAAGATTCGACCTTTAGGTTGAAAATTCATCTTTGACGGTTGAGAATTGAAAAATTTATTTAAAAGTTCAAGTATTTTACTGAAAATTTAACTATTTTGTTAATGAATCATCTTTTTTGTTCGATAATTCAACTGCTTTGTTGAAAATTCTTCCTTTTGGATTGGAAATTCATCTTTTATGGTAGAAAAGTAATCTTTTTTTTTGTTGAAATAAATAAATAAATTTGAAATTTTTTTATTTATTTTGAAAATTGTTTAATTATGTTTCTAAAGAAATCTATTTTAAAAATGTTACCCGACTAAAATGCTGATTTTTTAATATAAATTGTCAGGGAAAACGAAAAATTGGTCGGAGAAAAGTTAGAGAACTTTCAAAATTAAGTTTTTCGGCCATCCTTTGTGTCGAGAAACTATAAATTAGTCCAATTTAGAGAATTATTAAAATGGCTCTAAAGAGAATCCATGGGTGAAAATATCGCCTTGATTTATATCCTTTGATACCGAGTGCTTAAAATGCTTCACATAATCACGCTGAAAGTCGATATTCCGAAGCAGATTTTCCACCTTGAAATGCAGTTAATCCACGAATTCTTTCAATCCAGCTTATAGATAAATCCTTTAAATTTTTTAAAGAAAAATACGAATAGAACTATATTTGATTTGTTTCTAAACAATGATGTGAATTTTTTTATAAATAGATCAGGTTTCTATGGATTTTGTGAATTGCACATTTTTCTAAAAAAAGATATACATCTTGTGCTTGAACTTGTGTTTTCCATGGGTTTTAAATTTACAATGATACTAGAAACAATTCGTCATGATTTTTTGGCCCATAGGAAATTTTCTTTTCATTATAAAATTTAAAAACGGAGCAGAAGACACCTAAAGATTTCGAAATTTTTATTTGAGTATTTTTAAGCTTCGTTCAATTCAGTTATACAGAAGATGGTTGAATTCTAGAAATAATTGCAATCCAGATTCCTACGTTTCATTCAAAGTTTTATAATTGGAATTTAAAATTCATATTAAATTCACTTTAATTTTAATATTTCTCAACTTATTCACACTTTTCAGACCTAATATATATTTAATTTACGTCAAAATTTAAAATGCAATAATTTTTAAAAGATGAAGTTATTTGTTAATGGGAAAAATCTCTGCTTAAAAAATTATCGAAAATGGTTGGATCCGATAAATTATGATTACTCTCAAATTTTGCAAGTCACTGCAGAAAAAAAGGTTCGGTGTCTTCAAAAAGGTGATACTGTTTGAAGGCAAAAAACAGGCTTAATTTAGTTATAACAAAATAAGGCTGTAACAAAAGTAAGTATGGGAGAACAAATAAAAATATTAATATGTTTTCGATCGCGGATTAAAAAGCCTACATTCTTAATCCATTTTTGACTGAACATTGATCATTTTAGTTGAAAATTCATATTTTTCGTTGAGAATTGAACTACTTGGTTCGAAGCTGAAATAGTTTGTTAAAAATTGATTTGATTTGTTTAGAGTTTAACTATTTTTTTGAAAATTGATCGCTTTTGTTCGAATTTTTTATTTCTAATTATAATCTTTTTTTGTGTGTGGAAATATCAGCTATTACATGGAAAGACTTTCTTTTTCACTAAATGATAAAAATTATGAAACTTTAATATACTCTGTACCAAAACACTGAAAAATGTGAAAATTTCTTAATTATTGATATTACGGTACGGAAGTTTAAAACTTTTATACTAAAAATTAGTCTTTGGAATACGAAATATTAGGAATCTGTATTTCAAACATTTATCATACTAAAAAGCGACATGGCCTTTCTAATTTTTCTAAAAATAATTTGAATAAGAGAAAAAATGAATATCATAATCTGGTAAAACTTATTTGAGAAATTGATATTATGAATATGATTTTGCCAGGAACCTCCGATCCATTGTAGAAATGTTAATTTTTCGTATAGTATCGTTTCACTTTGTATATATATAGGTATACGCGCAGTATGCCGATTTTTTGGGCGCGTTAATTTATATTTTTCTCATTAGGATTGCATGGACTTTTTTCTCCAAAGTAGTATTATATTTTAAATTTACTATAAAAGCGATATTTAGATACACTCAGCTATGTACTTCTGCGTTACGTGCGAGCGTTTATATGTATATGTATAACTTAAAATAAACGTGTTACGTTTGAGTTAAGAATGTAGTGCGTGGTATCTCTGTGTTGTGTGTATATGCGCGTCAGTATTGGTCCGAATTTCTGCCCGTAAGTGTGTTAGTCCTGTTTACCTGTTTTTTTTCCTCCATCCGATTCTTTCTAACAATGGGTCATAATTTTTCGTATATTGGATTTCAAATGCTCATATTGCTGCTACGAAAGTTTGAAAAGATTATTTCAGTTTTTGGGATTCTTTATATTAATG
>JAWWLR010000155.1:54427767-54441111 GCA_035041075.1 Acraspis erinacei | reverse complement strand
AAAATGAACAATTGCAAAATTATCTAAAATCTAAAATAAGGATCATACAAACGAAATTTGACATTATTTATATAAAAAAGTAAAGATTCAGTAAAGATTTATCCTGGAGATTATGTTTATAGTCGAAGTGAACGAGATCTTGTAAATTGTTGGAAGTATAATTAATTTTAAAACTGAAAAGAATTTTGAAGCAAACAATTTTATACACTAGTTAAAGCGGATGAAAGAGGATAACGAATAAAAAATATTTGCAGTAGTTTTTGTTGAGTTGAATTAAAAATTAATGATGGATGGTTTCTGTTTTTTTTTTCAGGCTCCTATGTCGCTACAGCATCCAACTACGCTGACGTCGATACACGCCTCGTTACCGCACTTTTTACCGTCTCCAGCATTGGCGTCGCCGGTAGGTTCTTCTTCGTCTCAACCAAGCATCGCCGTCAGCAATGCTCCCTGCTCCACCCTCTTCGTGGCGAACCTCGGTCAATTCGTCTCCGAGCACGAGCTTAAGGAGATCTTCAACAGGTTAGACTCAACGATGCACTTATGTACGCTAGATTTAGATCGTCACAAGTCAGGTGGGCAATTTTGTCCAGTTTCTATTACCATACCGAGTAGCATCCTTCGCTACACTAAACCAGGGACTAGAGTGGTCCAAAAATGCATTCTAATTTTTTTAGAATTTGTATGCATATCGCCCACAAATTTGTACAAATCAACACAAAAATCTATGTTTTTTTAATCATATTAAAATGTTCCGCAAGCCCATGAAGTTTAACACGTATTTCATATAAGAATATAGTATATTGTGCTACAAGTGCGACAAGTAGGCAGGTCCACACGAGTTGTACAAACGATAATTTTAAACGATATTTTTTGCAACAAATGAAAGGAATTTTCGATTTGACAAACAATCAAAACAAATTTTGCGCAAAAATTCCAAAATTTAGGATAAAGTTATAAAAAATTAATGAAAATTCTTGAATATCAGAAATTACGAGAAATTTTTGGGACAAAAATGGAAGGTGTCCAAAGCTTTTTCGAAGGATGTGGTCCAAAAATTTCCGGAATTTGATAGAAAATTAATTACTGATCAATTTAAGTTTGTCACTTCCCGCACGTTCTACATCCCTCGAAAAGCGAACTATTTTGTAAACCACTCCCATACGTCGCGGTTTCTTCAAAATTTTCCAACTTATTTTCAATTTCTTAATCATAGAGAGATAATAATTAATTTGCATTAAGAAGCATAATTGTTTAAATAATTTATTATTACTTTTAATAATATTCTCCTTGAATAATTCTATAAAGTTTGCGGTTTCTTTTGAAAATTCTACTTTTTTGTTCACTTTTCACTTAGAGTGAGGTAATTAATTCGTGCAATTTAACAAAACCTGATTATTTAAACAAATTATTATTGTTTATAGTTAAAGAGTTGCAGTACAGAACTAGATAACCAACATTTTCGCCGAAAATGGGCTTTTTGCAAAAAAAACTCTTTAAAAATCAAATACATATTGTGTTATAAGGATTTTTTCGAAATCTAATTTTCAATATAGTAATCAAAAGATAATATAAAACAAAATAACTGGCTCTCTGTAATTTTCTCCCATATTCCCCTTTTTTAATTGCCTAACCTCGTACCTTTTTAAACCTTTTTCTGACCATTCAAATTCCAACCTAAAATCATTTTCTACAAAAAGCCACATTTATAAGTTTTTTTTTACTTTTTGCCTGGCTATCAGAAATGATATTTTTTTTAAATTATTACCATCATTTAGATTTTTTTTTAAATTCTCATCTTTCTGTCAACTTTTCATTTAGAGTTAGGTGAAATAAGTAACATAACATAATTGTTCAAACAACTTGATATTGTTCATAACTATCTTCTCTCAGATCATTATTAGAAAGTCGTGGTTTTCCGAATTTGCAACTAATTTTTAATTCAAGGGAGATAATAATTATAGTTAACAAACGTTATTTTTTAAACAATTGATTATTATTTTTAATCATTTTCTCTTGAAATAATCCTAGAAAGTTGTGGTTTTTCTAAAATATTCAACTTTTTGTCCACATTTCACTTAGAGCGAGGTAATAATCAATGCAATTTAAATTTCCATTTCGATTTTTTAAAAATAATAATTCAAAATGAGAAAAAAACTCATTTTTTAAATAATCTTTCTTTTCTGTGAATATATTTTTCTGAAGTAAAAGAGATATTTTAAATATTATTCAAATTGTCTTTATGGATCATATTAAATGTCAATTTGCCTGAAAGTAATACTGAGAGCCTTTTTTAAATTAGTATTGATGTTAATATGTATTATTTGTTCCTAACGAAAAAGTAAAAAAAAGCAGAATATGTTAGAAAAACTCACAACTTTCTAACATTAGTCTAAGAGAATATAGTTATAAACAATAATAAATCATATAATAAATGATGTTTATTAACTTTCAGAAAAAAAGTTCACCTATCTAATATTATTATAGGAGAAAATAGTAATAAAAAATAAGTGGTTAAAACATTATTATGTTTGTTAAATCACATCAATTGCTACCTCGTTCTAAGTGAAAAGTTGACAAAAACTAGAAAATTGCAGAAAAAACGGCAACTTTCTAGCATTATTCTAAGAGAATGTTATCGTAAAGAATAATAATGACTATTTCAAACAATTATTTTTGATAAATTTAATTCATTATTGCTTCGCTGTAACTGAAAAGTTTAAAGCAAGTTTAGAAATTCGGAAAAAACTGCAACTTTCTAACTATTCTAAGAGAAAAATACTATAAACAATAATAAATTGTTTAAGCCATTTATTAAAACGTCTAATTATCATTATAAAAATGTAATACATATAAAAATCATAATAAGCGCCAAAATCTTGCAAAACCAAATTTCTCACTTATGGGTTCTTTTTGGGCCCTATAAAACAGACTTATGGAGGTTGATATTAAAAAGGTGACCTTCTATTCTTATTCTATGGCTAATTGTAAAAATCAAAATCTTGAGTTTCAACTCGATATACCTAATATTGAGGATTCTGAATAAAATGTACAAAAACGTATTTTTTCTTGTGGGAAATACGTCCTAAACTTCATAGGTATTGCGGAACCTCTCATGAGTATAATTTTTTGTTTGTTGATTTGAACAAATTTGGGGGCGATATGCATGAAATTTCGAGAGATCAAATTTTGACCACAATATTGTACGCAGAATATACTGTGCGCAAAATATAATAATTATACTTCTCATACACATAATTTTTTCTACGGAGAAATATATCCTAAAAACAAACAAATAGTCATTACTTTTTCATACAAATATTCTAAAAATATTATACACAAAAAATATTATGTCGAACATTCTCCTTGAATAAAATATAGAAAACAGTAAATAAAATACTTTTTACACAAATATTATTCGTACAACTCTTCCTACATAAAACAGAGTTTAAACAAATTTTTGACAACGGGAAATATAAAAACACACTTTGTACTCTTTCCTATTTTACGTATCATATTGGATTCAATATAGAAACGCTTAGGATTTCAAATAAAAAAAATACTTTTTTACCAAATTTTAAAACAAACAAAATTGAAATTTAACCAAAAAAGGTGCAATTTTAACAACAAACATTAAAAAAAGACTTTAACAAATTGTTGAATTTAAAAAAAAAATTAATAAAACAGTTGAATTTTTAAACGGATTTTCTATAACGAAATAGTTTAATAGGAGAGGAAGGGAGTTTCAACTTTCCATCAAGTAGTTTAATTTTCAATTAAAAAATATAAATTCTCAACGACAATCTAATAGTTCAAATTAAAAAAAAGGATTTTAATTTGAAATAAAAAAAACTTAAATTAGAGGGAAAGCAGACGAATTTTCAACAACATTTTTTAACTTTTTATAAAAACAAAAGTATTTTTACCTCAAAGATAAACGATGAATTTTCAACGAAAATGTTCATTTTTAACCTAAAACTTTAATTTTCAATCAAAAAACGCTATAATGTCAATCAAAAATGAAATAGTTAAATATTCAGTAAAAAAACGTATTTTTCAACCAAGAAGAACGAATTTTCAACAAGATAGTTAAATTGTCAACCAAAAAGGATGAATTATCAATGAAAACTCTATTACTGAAATGTTAAATTAAAAAGGATTTATTCCACAAAAAATGGAATAGTTACATTTTCAATTACAAAAATTAATTTCCAACTAAAAATGGTACATTTTGAACCAAACATGGAATAGTTAAATTTTCGGTAAGAAAAATTAATTTTCAACTAAACACGGTACATTTTGAACAAAAAATGGAATAGTTAAATTTTCGATAAGAAAAATTAATTTTCAATAAAAAAAACTAATTTTCGACAAAATAGTCGAATCTTCTACCAATACAATACATTTTTATCAAAGTAGTTCAACTGTCAACCAATAGTTGAATTTTCATCCAAATAATATAACTGTTGAGCAAAATAGTTTGATTTTCAACAAAATAATTAAATTCGCAATCAAACTGTTGTATTTTTAAACAATAGAGAATAATTCTGAACAAAAAATATAATAGTAGACTTTAAAAAAATTTGATTAACTTTTAATGTTAATTCTGCTTTCATATTTCGCCTGGTGAATGATTTCTGTAAAATCTGTTTTATATAGGAAAAGTTTTATACCAATATTTAAATTGATTAAATTATTATTATTTCATTGTATGTAGGATCTACTTTGTGTAAAAATATTTTATGTACATTTTTTATTATTTGGGGTTAGAATACATTTTGTGTACAAAAAATATTTTGGTGTACAATTTTTTAGAATATTTTACGAAGAAAATAAATACTATTTATGGATAGAATATGTTTTGTGTAGACAAAATGTCATACATACCATTTGATTCTGTGTAGGATATATTCTGTATAGAAAATATATTTTTTGTAGAAACAGCGGTTATCCTACCATGCTACCATATTTACCTACATTCTACACTCGTGACTGAAACTTTAGGTACATTCATATTTTTCCAAATTTTAAAATGCGTGAATCAGCTCAGAAGAGATCGTCTAATAGCCGTTGCGACCTATTAAAACATTATATATATATATATATTTTTTTTTTAAATTTTTTTGTATTTTTTATAGTTTTTAAATTTTGATCAAGTGGATAAAAGTGGAGCATCCAACATATTAAAAAATGCTCTTTATTTAAGTGAATACACCAAATAATCCGTTTCTGACACTTTATATGTCAAAAGTAATGCGTGAACGTTACCGTTACTTCCTTAAAATGTATAATGCGTTACCGTTATATATTTCTTTAACATTTATAAATACCCATTTAAAAACTTTGAAAAATGTCAATGTACCTATACCCGAATTTTTATTCGGGAGTGTACGCCTATAACAATCATCTGAAAAGAGTTTATTAATAGCAAAAGAGTGTACTTTTAGAATCTAGATTGCATACATTTTCAGAAATAAAAATTAGGAAGATTTCAAGTATAAAGGCTTTCTAGTTGGAAAGAATCCAAATTAGGAAAAGATAGTTCAAAAGTTGGGAAATTTGATAGTTTACAAATTTTAGAAAGCTTTGAAACTCAAAGCATTCAATTTTGTGAGCTATTAAGTTTGAAATAATATTAATTTTTTAAAAATGAAAGGCTTCTAAAGTTGGAAGCTTTTAAATTTTAGGATTTAATCACTTAAAAGTCTACGGCTCTCTAATGTCAACTAGTATTCCGTTTTTAAACTTTGGACTCTATCAAATTTTAAGTTTATCAATTCCGATGGTATAAAATTTTAAGGCTTTTGAATGGGGGATTGAAATTCGATAATTTTAAAATTATAAATAAATAATAATTGATGAATTTCAGAGTCCGAACCAAATTTAAATTTTATTTTCCAACCCATTAAGTTAGGGGATCTTTCGATTTGACATGTGTAAAATTTCGAAGCGTTCGAACATATAAATTTTGAATTACGAAAGCTTCTAAACTTGAAAACACTATCGAACTCCAATATTCCACGATAAAAAGCATCAAAATTTAAAAGCCTGCAATTTAAAAATTGCAATTTTTTTCATTCACTGAAAAGTTCATACTTTATTTTTCTAAATTGGATTTTGAAGAGGTTCGAATTTCTGGGAATCTTTACTTGCAAGTATTCGAATTCTACAGAGATACGGAATCAAAGGCATTTGAGAGGAAATCTTTTTAAATTTTTATTTCTAAATTCGGCAGCCTTGAAATTCGAAACAACACATTCGCGTGTTAAAGTTGTAAATTCAAAAGCCATACAAATTTCTAGATCGCTAAATGCGATATTTATAAGCAATTGAATTATATTTTTTAAATATATTTTTAGTTATATTTTAGAGATATGTATGATGTCTTAAAAATATCTGAATTTGAAATCTTAAAATTTTAACATTTAAAATTTGAAAATTTCTTAATCTATGAAGATTAAAAGTGGAAAGTCAAATTTGTAAGCTTTAGAACTTAAGAAGTTTCGAAGAAAAACTTTTAAATCTCGAAGGTTGAAGGGTAGGCAAATTCGAGAGGATTCAAATTCATGAGGATTAATATCACAACACATCGAATTTAAAATAGCTCATTTTGTGCAGTCCTTCTTATTCTTCATGTACATTACAAAATTCTGATAATAGTTTATTTTTAGAAACTGGAATTGGAATTCGAAAGACAACCAAATTTGAAAGAATTCGAATTGGAAAGCCAACCAGACTTAAAAGGTAACAAAGTTGAAAAGTGTTCGAGTTTTAAAGTTTTTCATGTTGGAAAATATAGAAATTTGAAATTCTGGTGGTGGGAAAAGTATTGGAAAGTGTTCAAGCTTGAAGGCATTTGAATTTGAAGGATTCCAAATTTAAAAGCTCAGAATTCGAAGGAAAGTGCAAATTTCAAGCTTTAAAATTGAATTGATTCCAAATTTGGAAACCTTCAAATTAAAAAAAAAATCAAATTCGTAGGGCATGCAAATTGTATACGTTTGAGTTTTGTATCTTTCTAAATTTGAAATGGTTGAAGTTAAAAAGGCATCTACATATATTAAGTCGATTTTTATCAATCATCCACTTACATTCGAGGATGTTTGGCTACTATCTACTTTATACAATAAATTCCTTTTAGTCCTTCCTATTATAAAATAAATAATTCCTCTAGATTTCTCTTTTACAATAATTCTTTTTGTAAGTTTACGACAGTTACTTCAGAAACTGTCAAGCCAGCGAACGAAACTCAATTACAAGTTTCTAATCGTGAAATTGCCGGTGAATATTGATTTACTGACCAGTGGGAAATATTGAAATGAATAATATCCTTTATTTACAAGTTATTTTAATACCAGAAACTATTCTTCTCTAAAAAAAAGGTGTGTTACGAAAATATCGAAAGCATTGTTGTCGCTTTTCCACAATGCCGATTGAATAAAAAGGAAGGTTGCCAAATTCACACACCTAATTATGAATTCAGTTTCATTTGTAGGGTTACGAAAAATGTGACATTTATGTGCATGATAAATTGGACAAGAATGTAAGATTTATTATATTCAAATTCTATTTAACCAAAGCCAGGCGTATGCAATCGTATTAAAATTTGTGTATGACTTGATTAAAAACTTGATTTTAACATCAGATGAAATTGTTGCATTTTTCAATTTCTTCAATTGCACTACTTAATTTAAATAATATTTTTTAAACCGAAAACTTATACCCTGAGGTTATTTTTTTATAAATCGCTCTTAGGGAGATAAAATGAAAAATGTGAAATTTGGTCCTATGTTTTGTTAGTATTCTAAAAGTTCCAAAATAATCATTTTGAAAACTTATAAAGATGGCCATTTCTGAAATGTCTGAAAATGTTATTAATTTCAAATTTACTAATTAAAGCGTTTAAGTTTAATTAATGAGTTCTTTAAATTAAGTGACTTTCAAAAACCAAAAATGTATAAATGTTCGTTATTTTGACAGTTTGGAAGCTTGAAAATACTGAACTCTTAAAATAATTTATTTATACTATATTCAACATTTATTGTACAAAAGAAAGTTATCGTATAGTAGAAGAAGATATAATGAGTTATAAGGAGTAATTTTGGAAGTAAATTTATATTCTACTTTTCTTCCTAAGAGGTATTCAATATTCATCTCGAAAAATGTAAATAAAGTGTCCAGTTTTTTAAATTAAATTTTTAATATTACGGGATCAAAATGTAAAAAGGAGCAAAAGTTTTGAATAGAACAAGTAAAAACTAATCGTTTGTGGTAAGATTCGAATTTAAAGAAAATTATTAAACAATTTAAATCATGTAATAAAAATATAGAAAAATTGTTCTAAAACCCTATATTATATTATTATACTTTTGCTTGTGGGATTTTCTGGTGAATTGTGATTCCATCTCGTCTTGTTTCAAAGTAGGATTTCCTGAAACTAGAATTTTAAGTTGTTATTACATAACACAAATATAATATAATATTAACATTGTTGATGCCATTTTTAGTAAGATCAAAAATTGAAATGACCGTATTTGCCCTGATCAAAACGGAAGAATGTTAATTATAAACCTTTAAAATTCAATTATTCTAAAAAAATATTTGATTGAATTAATTTTAATACGGAACGTTGAAAGTTAAATAAATCCGAACTTCATTTAAAATTCGAAAAAATTGTAATTACCATGAAATGTGATACTGAAACTTTTTTATATTCAAACCATTTAAAATCTCGATTATTTTAAGTAAATTTAAATCGGTTTAAAAATAAAAAATGCATTGTTAATTAAACTTGTCAAAATCCAAGAATTTCATTTTAATTTCTATTTAATTTACTTGTTTAAAATAAAAAATTTAGTTTTGTCGCCTATATCTAAAATGTTTCTGACCAAAGTTGTTAATAATTAAAACGGGTTTTATTTAAATTAAAAATTGTCAATGATTCTAAAAAAGGGTATTATAATATAATGAAAATTTTAGACAACTGTATTCAAATTCAAAAAATAATAGTTTCATTCACTTCTGTAAATCATATAAAATGTTCTAAAATCATATGTGATATTCAGCCAAATCTATAAGAAATGTACCCTGTCACCTTCCTGGAAAATGAACCTAGTATTTTAAATTTTAATATAAGTTTGTTCACTTAAATAAATTCATTGCATATTTGAATAGATTAGTTTATATTCGCAATTAATCGAGTCTGATCTATTTCAATTATTGATTGATCCTTCTGATTCATTATACTTTTAAGGTGTGGAACCGAATTTTACTAACAAAACTGGCACAGGAATTTCAATCTTGTAATGGTTGCAAGTTTATAATTCTGTTCTCGAATAAATGTATCTGCGTGTTCTACAGTATAGTACTTTCCCACGATTATGAATCCAAGCAAATAAACTATGCACTTTCATGAATCATGGCAATGAGCCTTTTAATGCCCGGTGGCACGTACGTGACTTTTTTACTCGCTTTTTAGGCTTCCTATTTCACTAAAAACTCCAGTTTCGGAAGGATGAAACTTTATAACTGTTCGTTATAAAGATTCGTGCAGAAACTGTGCTTTAAGCGTAATGTTAAAAGGGATTCACAATTTGTTTGTTAACTTGAAGTTTCTGAAAAATACACTGTGTAAATGTTTTGTTTGCTTCAAATAATCTAATTCGTTTGAATGCTTTTTTGATTTAAACATATGTTTATTTGAGTTAAACTAACTTTATTTTAATTCAATCAAATTTTATTTGAATGAAACAAAATTTATTCGAATTGAACTAAAACTACATTTAAAATAAACCAGAATTTTTTTGACCCTTTATCAAAGAAATAATAATGATATTTAAAAGGCGTATAACCCCAAAAAAATTTGACTTAATAGTATAGTAATAATAATTAATACATAAATAATTAAAATGTCCTTGTTTCACGAATTATATATTTTTTCAAATTTGGAAAGCTTTGAGTTCAAAGAGATAAAAAAAATTATCTCATATTGATTAATTTAAATTGATAATCAGATAATCGAAAATTAAAAACGTTCACAGAATGGAATCTTCCTATATGCATTACTATTTCATAGAGTTCAATTTAATTAATTTATTATTTGCAGGGAAACCAACAAAAATTTTAATTTTGCAAACGGTAACCCCTAAATTAATTCCTTTGGTAAATAAATACTGCCATACATTTTATTTAGGAAAAATTGTTTATAGGTGGCCCATTTCCAACGAAGTAGGTTAATTTCAAGCAAAAAATATGAATTCTTAACAAAAAATATAATAGTTGATATTTTAACCAAGAACAAATTCGAAACCAATTTTTAACAAAACACATTAATTTTCAACAAAATAGTTCAATTTTCTATACCAAATTATTGAATTTTCAGCCCGAAAATACGAATTTTCCACAAAACAGTTGAATTTTCAACCCGAGAATAGGAGTTTTCAACAAAAAAAATTAATTATAACCAAAGTAATAAAGAATTTTCAACTAAACTTATCAATCTTAACCAAAAAATAAACCTTTAACACAGTAGTTTAACTTTCAATCAGTTTTTAATTTTTCAACCGAAAGAGATGATTTTTTAACAAAAAATGTAATAATTGATATTTTAACAAAAAAATATTTGAATATGATATAAAAAACAGTTAGATTTAACCAACAAAGATCAACTTTGAACAAGGCACATAAATTTTCAATCAAATAGTTACATTTTTCAACAAAAAATGTTGAATTTTTTGTCCGAAAATGCAATTTTTCTACAAAACAGTTGAATTTTCAACAAAAAAGGTAGTTTTCAACCCAAAAAGATCATTTTTAACAGATAGTTGCATTTATAACAAAACAAAAAAATAATATGACATTTCTACAGCAAGAAATGAATTTTAAAAGTAAAAAGTTGAATGTTTAACAAAATAGTTGAATTATCAAAAATATAATTCAACTTTGAACCATATAATATATTTTTCCCCTCGCATGTAAATTAATTGCAAATTTTCGTATTTTAAGCCCAATGATATCTTCAAAAATTGTTGTTGTAACATAAAATGTAGGAATTATTTCTTAATAAATAACAAATACTTTATAGGAGTGAAAGATCTTTTTTCCTTCATTTGCATTTTGCATTTTTTCTTAAATGTAAAACTAAAAAAATTCAGTTTCAGGCCTAAAACGGCCTAGCATAACCTCTGAGATTTTTGTTTAATAAACAAAAATGAATGGCTGAATTTTGTCACCAAAAGTTATAAATTTAGAGGGTGGCGTTTGCAAAATTCAAAAAGTCACCTTTTTGGCGGGTACCCTAATTATTAGTGTTGAACGATGTTAATTAAAGTATTTAGAAATGAATTTTCTATTTTATTCTTTGACTGTAACCTAAGGAGAGTTTTCTTTCCTCCAGGAGGATCTCTAGAGTGAAATTACATCAGTAAGCTGTTCTGCTCAGAAAACCGTTATACCGTTATTCCTGCCAGCGTAACCATAACCGCATGCGGACGTATCCTGCAAACTCTGGTTACGCACATAAAACACGTACAGGATGGTCAATGGGGAAACGTCCGCTTAGAATCTTAGACTTAGATCTTAGATTTTAGAGTTTATAGTCTTTAGATACACAAACCTCCAACTATATTTATTAGAGTCCATGAACATGTCCCAGCAATTTTGCGGTATCAATTAAGATCCCCACTTCAGCCTGTAATTTCACGAAATTATTATCATCTTCCAAAATTACTAGTTTAACTGCAGTTATTTAACTCTCAGGAAACATCTAGGAATTAAAGTTCTTTTTAATCAGATACTTACTTCTCTTCTTTTCAGATAATTACTTTTCGAGAGTCAATTATTTTAGAGTAAAAATATAGGGAATTTAATATTGTATTTTGGTGGAAAAGTTTTTTTTTGCATATTTAACAGCAATGAAACTGGAATTTAAATCGGTTTCAGAATTTTCAGTTTTTATTATAATAATTTTCTTAAAGTCATGTGGATTCTAACTAATAGATTAAAAGTGTTAAATGTATAACTAATATAACTAATAGATTAAAAATATTCAATTTAAAATTATTTAAAGCGTCAACATTTTTATGCAAATTTTGAACATACATTTGGACTGTTTGGAGCATTTAGAAATAACTTTAGATACTCAACTTATACAAACGAATTTTACAAAAAGAGAAATACTAGAGAAATTAAATTAGGATTTCAATTTTGTATCTTAATCGGGGTTTAAAAAAAAAAATAATTTGGCTACAGTTTATAGGGTCACTGTGCAAGTAAAGGAAAACCTGTGAATCAGGGAAAAGTAAGGAAATTTTCTTAATCAGGGAAAGTCAGGGACTTTGACATAAAAATTGCTTAAAACAAAAATTGTTAACAACTATTGAATTCAGGTCTATACCTATTTCCAGATTTTCCTCAAATTCATTTGATGTATTTAGGATATTTTAAACGATTCCAATAAATTTGTGATAAATTTCAAGCATTGGAAGATATTTCAACAGATTTAAAAGATTTGAAATATTTTAGGGTAGTTTAAAATATTCCAAAGTATTTTCAAGAGATTACAAACTTTTTAAAGTAACTTGTAAGGATATTAATGATTTTAAGTAATTTCATGAAGTTATATAATATTTTAATGGATTTCCGAGAATTTATTCACAAGAATTGAGGGATTTTAAAGGTTTTAACAATTTTCAAGTTGTTTACAGTTTACAAAGATTTGTTAGAATTTCAAACATTGTAGGATATTTTAAAAGATTCCAAGGAATTTTTAATAGTTTTCAAAAGTTTCAAGGGATTCCAAAAGATTTCAAAGGATATGAAATATTTTGTGGATTTTTAACAGATCCCTAGGAATTTTTTATTAATTTCAATATTTTTTTGGGATTACAAAGGATTTGGAATATTTTAGAGCGTTTTAAATAATTCCAAGGCATTTTCAAGAGATTTAAAAAGTTTTAAGGGATTTCAAATATTGAAATATTTTAAGGAATTTTTTAATAGTTCAAGGAATTTTTAATTGGTTTCAATAATTTGAAACGTTTTCAAAGGTTTCTTAATATTTTAGGATATTTCAAAAGATATTTTCAGTTGATTTTTTTCTCTCACAACAAAATGATATTCTTAGAATATTCTTAGAATATCCCTAGTATATCACGGCAGGATATGGAATATCCTGAAAATGTCCCAATATCTCCCGGGATATCCGTGGCATATTCCAAGGATATCGAGATTTCCGCCCCGTTAGATATCCACTCAATGTCCTGTGTGGGATATACACAATTTTGGCAATGGAATCCAATATTTCTGAAATGCATATTTATTAAAATATGTAGAATGCCTGAAAAC
>JAWWLR010000155.1:54381249-54397529 GCA_035041075.1 Acraspis erinacei | reverse complement strand
AAAAAAGTATACTTTTCAGCAGTCATATATTATTTATTATAAACGAGCGCCGTTCCCAGAGACTCCGACAAATTTGTAATTTGTACTTAGGCATTCATTTGTTAAGTAGAGCGCACCAAATATCAAAGAACGACTGACTTGTGTGAATAAAAACGATTGTAGGAAGAAATACTCGATTTGTGACGCATCATTTGGTTTTATTTCTATTTAAGTGAGAGCTCTTTTAATCTACAAAGGAAGATAATAAATTTTTAATGTTTTAAAATACAAATTATTAAAGTTTTAAATAAATTTTTTAGTCTTGCTTTTCTGGGAAATCCAAATTGCCTTACATTCTACAGAAAGCGAAATATGTGAACAAATTAAATGGAATTCTTGGTCATGACTGTACTGTACTGTTATTACTCGTCCTTGGATTATGTAGAATCTTCCGCACAGAGGGTACTTTGAAGTACTTGTGATCAAGAATAGTGACGCAATTTACAGTTAAATTCCGGAAATTTAATTCCATCATAATTTCATCATCCATTCGTGATTTTGTCTTTCTAGATTTTTTTCTAAATTAGGCAATTTAATTTTAAACTTAAAATTAAACTTCTTAAAAATCGAGACATTTTTTAATTCAGAAATTTGCATTCAAATTTGCCTATAACTTTTTAAAAAATTGTTATATATCAACGTGTCTGCGTGTTCTGTGAGTTCTGTGTGCAATCGAAAATATCGACAGGAATTTCTCAGAATGTGTCAGGGACAAGTAGCCTGTAACACGCGAATCCGTTTACTAGACTCGCAAAATCCTTCAAAAAATTCCACCGAAGACTAAAGGAAAAAAAGGTTGTCCGGAAACACACGAGAATGTTGTTATTAGAAAATTAGGAGGACTGGTATTAGAGAAATGGAGACTTTAGAGTGAAAACTGATGGCAATTTAAAAGAAGCTTATTTACAATTTTCTCCTTTTGATTTTTGAGGCTTTATAATTGAAAATTATATATAGAAATGCTTCAGCTTCAAATTTGAATATTTAAATATCCCTTAATTTTGAATCCTTATTCAGAATCTGCATATAATTTAAATTAAATATAGTGATTATGCTAATGTTATGATCTAGATTCAAATATCTGATGAATTTGGAATCAGTTTTCACAGTGATCAATCGATATGTCGAATGCTCGACCACTTTTTTACAAGAAAAACCTTACTGACCAAGAATAATTATTTAATAATAATCATTACTGGACTAATACTTTAAGGAAGCAGCTACTCTGCATGAAAGTACCGAATGCTTAATGTTAGCGATTAACTTAATTTACGAAGAATGTTGTACGTTAGTAGAAAATTGGAATATATGTGGATCATTGATAATATATAATGGAAAATAATAATCCTTTTGTGGATTATTATTTGGATTAAGGAAGCAAGCGTAGCGAGATGAAGTAGAAGAGGAATACAAGTATTGTCAATTGTAGGTTCAAAATTAATTTCTCAAACTGAATTATAGGCAGTGTGAAAAGAAGGAAAAAATCTTACGAGAGCCAACACGTACGTTTCATTAAACACACACATACACCTACACTCGAACACTACTCTATAAAGAACATTCTGAATTACAAATAAATCAGATTTTATTTTAAATAATATGAATTAACCATCAAATTCGGAAATATGTATTTCAAATGATTTAAGCTCAATTCAGAATGGATTTTTTTATAGAGACCTACTTTGCCGCGCGTAATTAGTATTCATTCAAATAATTTCGATGTATAATCGCGGATAAACCGTAGAACAGGGAAAAAACCAGTAAAACTAGTTGCAGCTTTTTGTGTGAGGTTATTGTGATATTTAAGAATAACTTTACAGTAGCGATCAGCGTCGAAGAAAATCTTATATATATATATAAATATATATACAGTGTCCCGAGAAAAAAGGCCCAAACGAAACTCGAAGGATTGCAAGAATTCGTCTTTGAATTTCAAATTTTCGTCTTTTTTGCGTCTGTTAATTCTCTGTATTATGCATAAGTATTAATTTATTTACACTGAGTTAAGTATATATGTACATACAAGACGTGCATTAATATATTTTCTTAATTTATTTATTAATTGTAACTTTTAAAGAAAGGGGACGTTGAAAAGGCGATTGTAGATTTTGTTTTAATTCTGTTGAATTATACTTGTCTAAGTAGAAAATCGCTTTGCACAATATTAATTTGTAAAAAGTTATATAGTCTCGCTATTCTTCGAGTTTTCGCTACGTAAATTCAACTTTTGTATTGGGACACAAGTAATATTAAATGTATACATAATAGTGGGTGAATTCAGTAGTGGCGGTAAAAAAAGAACAAAAAAAAAAAAGAAAAAACGAAAGAAACAGGACCGTCGATTTATAGGAACGAAGTAACGACAATCTGAGGCTTCGTCGAGTAATCTAAAGCTGGATGCGTATTACATTTTTTAAATCGAGCAGGATTTTATTGATGAAAATGAACCCAATTAATTATCGCGAAATTAATCGACTTTTTCTTTGGTACAAAGTTTTGAAACAGGAGCATTGTGATGGCAATTAATACTCTGAAATTCGAAAGAATTTTGATACTCAAACCGAATTTGATGCAAGCGATAAAAACTTTGTACACTGAAGAAATATAGATAGTTTATTACTATTAAGAAACCGTTTAATAAATAAAATAGTTTTCGGAAATTGTTAAAGTTTTTTATCAATTAAACAAAGAATTAGCTCGATTTTGGAAATGTTTTAATCGTATCTGGATTAATCCGTCCATAACGTGTCTCACGCACGAGGCATTGCACAAAGGCGTGCATATTAATCATTGGGACTACAAAAAACATATCATCATATGTAATTATATATTATACTATTAAAAAAAATTAAGCAATAAGATATTATTTATATGCCCGTAAGTCAAATAGTAAGTATATTGTAATAATAAAAAAACATGCATATCATACGTGTGTCTGGGCAAGGATTAGCTTATATATATATGATACATAAAAAAATATATATATATATCTATAATCTTTACTTCGTCGTTGTCAGGCGTTAATGTTAAACTTAATTACTATGAATTATTATGATTATTATTACAATTATTACATTATGATTATTATTACCATTATTAGATTGTGAAAAAATTTCTTCGGGTTCTAAGCGAAATTTGGAAATAATAAAAACGTGCAAAATATATATATATATATATGTATACTTTTTAATCTCCCCATTCATCAAGTTTTACTTTATGTTAGATGTGAATTTTACTTTTATTAAAAGTATTCTATGTAACATTAATTCTGAGCTATTCATGGTGTCTACTGGGGTGGCCCAAAAATAAATAAAAATACGTATCTAATACATAAAATACTACTTTCTATGGATAATTAGATGATCAGATAAATTGTTTACACAATATCTTGTTTTAGCAATTTTCTCATAGAATAGAGTTAGAAAGTCGCGGTTTCATCTAATAATTTTACATCTCCACTTTTTAATTAGATGGAGGTAATAATTAATTATTGTTGACAAACATAATGATTTAAACGATTCATTATTATTTTTAATAATATTTTCTTTGAATAATATTAGAAAGTTGCGGTTCTCCCGAAATTTTTAACTTTATGTCTACTTTTTGCTTTGTGATATAATAATTAACGAAAGTAAACTAAAGCAATTAATTAAACAATTTACTATTGTGATGTAAATAAAATTATTGTAATATGTAATATAAACAATAATAAATTGTGTAAACAATTACGTTTATTAACTTGCATGAATTGTTTCCTCACTAAGTGAAAAATTGACAAAACCGAGAAAATTTCAGGAAAAACACCGCAACTATGTAACATTACTGTAGGACAGACATGTCCAACCCGGGGAAATTCCCTCCGAGAACAGCTGTTCTGGCAGAAGCGCCCTCTCCTTCGGCCTACGCCACTAAAAGTGCTAGCGGGCGAATCACTTTTCAATATAAAATTGCAATAGTAACTAGGATTTTAATTATTTCATTTTAGTATGTTCATATTTGTTTTCAATTATTGTAATTGAAAAGAGAAGTTTACAAAGTGCTTTTTTGTTTACATTATTCAAGATTTGAATATCACAGTTTTGGTTGGCTGATACTTTTAAAAGTCTAACAATGTATACTAACATTATGCACTATGGATCATACTTCAAATAGATTTTGAGAGCCTTTTTGTTTTAATTGACATTAATATTTATGATTATTTTCCTAATTAAAATTCGAAGAAAAGCTTAAAATTTGAGAAAAAAACCCGCATAAGATAGTTGCTAACAATAATAAATTTTGTAAGTAATTATGTTTGTGAAATTGCATTAAATATTATCTCAATAAGTAAAAAAGTTAAACAATTTAGAAAAAACCGCACCTGTCTAGCAATCTCATAGAATAAGATAGTTCTCAACAATAATAAGTTGTTTGAGTAATTATGTTTGTTAATGTGCATTAATTATTATCTTGCTCAACCATTCATCCTTAAGATTGAATGTTTCAAAAGAAACAGCAACTTTCTACAATTATTCAGAAAGAATATTATTAAAAATAGTAATAATAAATGGTTTAAACTAGTTTTTTACTTAAATTAATTATTACCTTACTTTAATTTAAAGGTGGACAGTAATTTAAAAATTTCAGAAATCAACTTTGTTTGTTAGATTGTATTAATTATTGCCTCACACATTTGAGAAGTGGATAAAAGGTGGACAATTGTAGAAAAACTGTAACTTTTTACAGTATTATTCTAATATAATATTTTAATAAATATTTCTAATTTTTTAAAACAATTATTTTTGTTACCTTGAATTAATTATTACCTCGCTTGCACTAAGTAGTTAAAAACAATTTGAAACCCTCGGAAAAACCGGGATTTTCTAACTCTATTCTAAGAAAAATTGTAAAAAACAATAATAAATTTTTTAAACAATTATTTCTTTTAAATTTAATTGACTATTGCCTCGATCTAACTGAAAAGTTGAAGACAAGTTGAAAAATTCTGGGAACCCGCGAATTTCTACGCTATTATAAGAGAAAATGGCTAAAAACAATAATAAAGTGCATAAACAATATATGCAAACATTTAATTAATACCGTATAAAACATACTTATGGGGCTTGCGGAACCACGAAATATCATTTTAAAAAAACCTAGAAACTGTCTACTGGCTTGGAAAACCTGGAAATAACAGGGAATTTGGTTGATTAGGAAATGTCTGGGAATATTCCTGTAAATTTATAGTGCTGTATTTACACTGATTTAAATCGCAAAATTCTTTTGATCGTTTTCACTACGTAAATTTATTTGATTGAAAATATGAATATTTTAAATATATACTGAAGTTTTTTATTTAAAATGAAAATATTTGTCGGTGTAAAACTCATCCATTCTTCTTTGAAAGTTTAACTAGCCGTTTCTACTTTCTTCAAGTCCCCTTTTCCCTATTTTCAAAAAACTTCCCTCTTTCCCCTTTAAATATACTACGTTTGAAAATAAAATATTTGATTTACGCGGGAAATTCTCTGAAATTATTAATGTATACCTTAGTAGAAGAACTGTAATAACCGTTGTTTGTTTCACATCTACAAAATTTTTCTATATTCAAAACGGAACTATTTATCTTAATTAATTAAATTTTTCTTAAATATAATTCCAAATTTTAATAGCTAATTTAATAATAATAATATCAATATTTATAATATAGAAGCACTGATATGAATTATTTATACATAAATAAAGTACAAAATTTAAAGAAACTATATATTAATTTGAAGAAGTATAAGAAGTACACATTGTTTTATTGAAATGTAAAAAGTTAAATAATTAAAAACTATAATATTCCAAGTTTATCAACTGTGTTCAACAGCCTTAAGTTTTATTTGTTAGTAATGCCAAATAGAAAAATGGACAAATGGTTATTTGCGGCTAATTTCAAATTAAAAAATTAAGATTTAAATAAAACTGAAAATTGAAAATAGTGTTTTGGGAGGAAATACAATTCTTGGAATATAAACATGTAATTCTGCTTGTTACTATTATGATTTAATTATGGATGATGGTATTTCTTAACAGAGAAAATATTTTTTACATATGTATACCCAATTTGTCAAAATAAATTCTTTTAATGGCAGTTATCATTAAAAAATAATTAAAAATTATCTCTACAATTAACATATCTTAATTGTTTCCTTTTAATAATTAAATAAGATCTAAGTATTTTTTGAACATGATTAAAATCATATTTCCTACACCAAAATATTAAAATAAATATTGAAAAAGTTTAAATATAGTACATCGATTCATCGCCAGGCGGTGCAGGTATCGCAAAATTTTAATGGCGGGAAAGAAACTGAGAAAGTTTGGTTATGTTTTGTATGAACAACAAATTTTCGTAGTGTTCTTTTTAAGCTTTTAAGTGTGGAAACAGTGACAAATCTTTAAAAACAACTCTCAGAAGGAAATAATCAAGTTTATGGATTAGATTCAAACTTCAAAAATGGTGCAGGACAAGGAAACTCCCATGGATACCTCGGAATTAGAAAACGACTTTGGCACAATCGAGGTTTTTGAAAGAGAATCTGTCGAATACGAAGACCTGTCCAAGTTATTTATTACAGAATCTGGAAATTATTCGAAACAATTTGCAAAGATTTACACAGCCAGGCTTTCGGAATTGTCGAAAGTACTTGCTGAAAAATGTCGAACAAAGTGGAGTGAGGATTCTCAAATTTTTTTAAACGAATATTTTACAGTTTTTAAAGCCTATTTTTCTTGACTATTTTTATTCTATTCCTTATATTTACAAAATATTCTATAAGAATATTGAAATTAAGAACAACGAGAACAATATTTTTTCATCTTGTTCATAATGACATTTTAGATTTGAGGATATGCTAATAATTATATATATTGCGCCAGCGTGAACTAATGTCACATAACGACAAAATCTAGAACTATACGCAAATCGTATATCGTATAAATAAATGCAGTTAATAAAATTAATGTTTAATTTATCAAAATAAAATACATGGATACAAGAAATAACTGCAATTTTTAATTTTAGCATTATTTCAAGTCTAAATTTTACAATTTTTAATTAAAATCCTTTATAGATAAATATTTAAAATAGAAAAATCCAACGTTTAATTAATGTCATGTTATCAGAATTCAAAATTATTGGGTTTTCATTTTAATAATTAAAAATTGTATCACATATATCGTTTCAAATATAAATCTTTCAAAGTTAAACCATCTTTAATTAAAACTATTGATTGCTAAATAATTGTATGATTAAAGAGTTTAGAATTGGAATAATCTCATGTCAACATACTTTAAAACTACTCAGTTTTAATTTAAATAATTCAAAATTGTATAAATTATGTTCTAGAATTTCAATATTGTACAATCTTAAATTAAAGTCCTTTATAGCAAATTAATTGCAAAAAGTAAACTGTTAAAATTAAAATAATACCATGTTAACAAACTGCAAAATTATTTGGTTTCCTTGTAAAGAATTGACAATTGCATAAATTATGATTTATAACATAAACGTTTATCATGTTCCGTTTAAATTTTAGTTTGTTCAAAATTATATAATTTTAAATTATAGTCCTTTATAGCGCAATATTTATAAAATAGAAAAGGTTTCAAATTGAATAATGTCATGTTAGAAAAATTCAAAACTACTTGTTGTTAATTTAAATAATTTAAAATATAAAAAATATGATTTGGAATTTAAATGTTCAACATTTTTTTCGTTTAAAATTTAAAATGTTAAATTTTGTACTATTTTAAATTAAAATAATTTATAGCTAAATTATTGTCAGTAAAAAAAGGTCAAATTTATATAATTTCACGGTCCTAAACTTTAAAATTATTTGGTTTTCATTTAAGTGATTCATAATGGTATAAATATGAATTTAGAATTTACACGTTCAACGTTTTATTGTTTCAAATCTAATTTTTTTTAAATCATACAATTTTCAATTAAAATCTTTGATTGCTAAATAATTTTATATTATAAAAGATTAAAATTGTAATAATTTCATGTTAATCAATTTTAAATTAGAATGTAAGCCTTCATCATTTAATCTTTTCAAATTTAAATTGTTTGAAATTATACAATTTTTAATTAAAATCATTCATTAATAAATAAGTTAAAAAAGGCAAGGTGAAAATTGAAATAATTTCATATTAGCAGAATTGAAAACTAATTGGTTTTAATTTAAATAATTTTGAACTTTATACATTTTGTATTTAGAATTTAAACGTTCATGATATTGTAGTTTCAAATTTTAATTGTTCAAAATTCGACTACTTTTAATAAAATCATTGATTACTAAATAATTGTAAAATAGAAAAGGATAATATTGAGATAATGTCACGTCAACAAACTTCAAGATTATTTGGATTTTATTTAAATAATTCAATATTGTGTAATTAAAAAAAGCCATTTAATACTTGACTGTCTATAAATTCGGAACACCTAAAATCGCAGCTACGATTCTCTCTCCTTTCAATTTACATACATTGTTTAGAAGTCATGTTTTTGGAAAAGCCAAATTAAATCGGTTTAAAATTTGAAATCATTAGAGTAAACTGTAAAACTTTAAATTTGGAAGCTTTACGATGTTTAAGCCGATAGATTTTGACTCTTAAATTAAAGCTTAAGCAAAAACCTTACGACGCTTCAAATTTTCGTAATCATTAACATAAAGATTTAATTGTTTGAAAATATCTAAATGTTAGAAAGTTCTCAACGAAAAATTTCATAGTTGATATTTCAACCAAAAAAGACGAATTTTCCACAAAATAGCTGAATTTTCAACCCAAAAAGGCGAATTCTCAACCAAAAAGGATAACTTCTTCACAAAAATGTCGAATTAAAAAAAAAGAATAATATTTTAATAAAACAGATGAATTTTCTACCAAAAAGACTGGTATTTAATCAACGACGTTAATTTTTAATTAAAATGATGTAACTTCTACTGAGGCAATGGATTTGCGACAAAGTAATTCGATTTTCAACTAAGCAGGTGAATCTTCAGCAAAAAAAGAGTTTAATTTTAAACCAAAAACAGTTGAATTCAACCAAAAAAGACAAATTTTTAACAAAGTATTTGAATCCTGAAGCAAAACAGATTAATTTTTAAACAAAAAGTTGCATTAAAAAATTCAATTTCTACTCAAAGAGATGAATTTTTCAATAAAGTTTTGAATTTTCAATCAAAAAAGAAAAAAATTATTGCATTTTCTATATACCTGTTTATTTTTTCATTTGCGACGAAATAATTCAATTTTCTATCAATATAGTGGAATTTTCAACCCAAAAAGTCGAACTTTCAACCAAAAAGGATAACTTTTTAACAAAATTGTTGAAGTTTCAACAAAATGATTAATATTTTTAAAAAAGGTGAATTTTCAACCAAGAAAATTAGTTTCCTACCAAAAAGACGAATTTTTAAACAAAAACCATGAATTTTCAATGAAATAGTTACATTTTTAATCAGCAAGGCTAATTTTTAGTTAAAATTATGTAACTTCTACAGAAAAAATGAATGTTCAACGAATTAGTTCGGCTTTCAACCATATAGATGTATTTTCAATAAAAAAAGACTTGAATCCTCATCCAAAACCAGGTGGTCGCTCGACCGGGAAACCGAGAATTTTATGAGACCGGGAAATGACCGGGAATTATACAAATTTTTAGTAAAAAAATCTGTCCAAATTTGATCTCAACAGTTGTTTTAAATAATAATTTAAATTTTTGTTTTTTTAGTTATATCATTCAGTTTACAAAGCGTAATTCGAAAATCTTTCATTTAAAGAATTTAAAATGCAAGTAGTTAAGCAAATGTAAACGACCTATTGAAACTTTATAAACTATTTTCAATTTTAAAATAACTACAAAATAATATATTCATAATTAAATGCTTTTATTACATTAAAAATATTGTTTTAGTCTAAATTTAAAAAAAAAATTAATTTTGTAATTAAGAAAAATAATAATTGCTTAATATTTAAAAATGTTTTATTATTCATGTAAAATCAGTAATTACAAACCAAATTGTTCTATTTGAAGAAATTTAATTTACAAGTAAAATGGATGAATTTTGAGGTATAATAATTATTGAACACCTATAATTCTTAGAAAAAAATTCCAATAAGTTGAGGTGATATTTGGAATGTCTGAAAAGATTCGCAATTAATTTAAAGTTTGAAATTATTTCAAATAATGTAAACGAAGTGTCTATGTATACCGAAAAAATCCGGATATTCGTGCCGAGTTTCGATGCAAATAGCCTACATGTTCACAAATGAACATGGAAGATTTTTTAATTTTGTAGGATTTAAAAACAAAATTTAGGAAGAATTCTAAAAATATAAATAGTTTATCTTTTAACTTAAGAAGTGTTTAGTTTATAACAAAAATGTAATCGTTCAATTTTTAATATTTCTAGTTTAAGATTACTCATAGTGATATGCAGCTCAGTTGTTATTACTTCAAATGAAAAAAATTGTTTGCCTTAAAGTTCGAACGGGAATTTTTGTATGTGCTTAAAACGGCCACTTTGAAAACAGATTAAGTTTTAAACAAAAAGTTGCATTTAAAATTCAATTTCTACCCAAAGAGACGAATTTTTAATAAAAGTGTTGAATTTTCATTCTAGAAAGAACAAAAATTATTTGAATTTTCTACAAAGCAGTTGACTTTTTCATTTTCAACAAAATATTAATATTATTTTACCCTGAATGTCCAGTTTTCTTAAATTTTTTAAGAATCCGTATTACGATTTCATATAGATTTCTGAAAACTTCAGAACTAAAAAACAATTTGGTAGGCAATAAAAGCCAAAATATAATTTTGTCAGCACTGGCACTGCCACCATTATAACTCGTAATTTGTTTCAATTCGCGTAAATATAGTCATACGAAGTCGCGTCACATTAGCGTAGGTTTAGCCACTATATAATTATTTCCACATTCCATGAACAGTTTTTTGCTCCGTGGAATATTCGAATTTTTAAGACGATTTCTCGTTATTTATTTACCTATAGAAGTTGTGAATAAAAATAGTCATGTTAAAATGAGTTATTTAAATAATATTCATCAAATTCGAATATATCTATTTTTTTCCTTTAGAGGATGTTAAAATTCTTCAGCTAGCTGAGCTCGCTGATAGCGAGGAAGAACGTTGTATAGTAATTGGCACTCTGTTCAAAAATCAGCAATGGAAACCTTCGATTCTGAAGCAATTGTGCGAAGACGACCAATTACCATTGCCAGCAGCGAGAGATGATTACTGTGGTGACGATGATCAGGTTTTTCTCGAGGATGATACATCGCGCATTAAATTAGTCGGAAAAAATGTAAAACGAGAGGAAACGATCACCGGAGTTGTTTGCGCAGTCTTGGGCCATCAAGACGAATTCAGCGCTTTTCAGGTTCGCAAATTTATTTTTCTGTGTCCTTAAATTTCTGACCTATTTGTTCATTTATTTGCAGGCCGCGGATTCAACAAACTGTTGACAATATTTGACACTTTTTTTATAGCGACGACACTGTTTTTATAATATATTGAAAAAATGATACTAAAGACACTTTTTTTCACAAATCTCCCCTATTAACACTATTGCCACGTTTATTATTTTTTTCATTTAAGAATATTTTTGAACCTCTTCGCGAATTGGCTGAAATAGTATATCCGCCATCTCCACGAATCAATATATCGAAAAGTTGTCTCAATAGCTGATTAGAGACCATGCACAAGAAAAGATTTTAATTTTAAATTTTTTAAAACAGTTGAATTGAACCAAAACGGACGTATTTACAACAAAAAAGTTCAATTTTCGAACAAAACAGATTATTTCTCAACCAAACAGTTAAATTTTTAACAAAAAAAAGACGAAGTTTGTACCAAAAGATAAGAATTTTCAACAAAATAAATATGAATGGTCACAGGGAGAAACTGTGAGAGACCACTTTGTGGAAAGAATGAGATCATCGTTTTATCTAACGGCTCATTACAGATAGATTCGAAACGTAATTTGTAACTGAGAATTTTGATAAAAGTTTCAGTAAAAATAAAGGTAAAAGACATCGGGTTTTGGGGAAAAAGATCAGAGTCGACCTGCGGAAATATTAATATTTCTGAACTGATATATCTTTATCGTAAATATCTACACTAGGGTGGTCCAAAAATCCATTGACATTTTTGTCACTCTAGAGGGAAAGAAACCTCATAAAAGTTTCAATTTCAGGAGAAAGAAAATCCATTTTTTTTTTCGAAATTCGAATAATAACACGTGCCACCGGGCACTCATGTTCCAGGGTTTGACTTTTTAAAGAATGTTCAATTTTTCAAACAAATATATATTATTTAAACAATTATTTATTTCCCAAAAATGTAAAAAATAATCGTATTATTGTTTATTTTCAAAATTTCTAAAAATTAAGCCATTAAGTCACATAATTACATAATTTGGATACATTTCTTCTAATGTTTCATAAATTTGTATTTGTTAAAACAATTTTTATTTGCGCTGGAAGTTATTTTTCTGTAACTAAAAAAATTAAATAAAATAGAAGACATACAATTAATTAGGGTTTAAAAAGTATTTTTGGAAAGTAAGTATTTAAACAAATGAAATTTGTATAAACAATTAAAAAGTAGTAAATGTTTTCTTTATATACAATGAACACTGTACAGTCAGAAACATAATTTTATGTGTTCTATTTTATTTCATTTTTTTTTAGTTATCGAACAAAAACTGTTAATTGTTTAAAGAACTACATGTTTTTAGAAAAATGTACTGCTCCAAACAATGACAAAATATTGCATTTAAATCAGAAAATACGATTATCTTTTACATTTTTTGGGAATCAATAATTGCGTAAATAATTTAAATTTGTTTAAAAAATTGAAAATTGTATAAAAAGTCATGGCAATATTCAAATTATCCATTAGTAGTTATTTGCATGAAAAACGCCTGAAATTTCTCAAAAGTAACAATTATACGTAAAAATGTAGTTTTTTTTATTTTTTCGTCATATTTTGGGCGCTGAATTTTTCGGAAATTTTCCCGTGTAAACGATCGAAACATTTAAATCGATATTGTGGATAATTCACAAAAGTGGACTCTGATCGTTTTTCCCCGTGAACCTGCATATTTTTTAAACCAAATAGTTGAATTTTAAACAAAGAAGATTCATCTTATACCTGAACGGACAAAATTTCAACAAAATATATAAATTTTCAACTAAATAGTTGAACTTTCAACGAAATAAGGGAATTTTCTAACAAAAAAGACGAATTTGCAATAAATTACATAAAAATTCATCTAAATAGTTTGAACAATAGATGTGTTCGTAGTCCAAATTTTCTTTAATTTATTTATCATTTATATTTAATTATCACATAGTTACATTCTTTACCAAATTGTTGAATTTTCAAGCCAAAAATACACATTTTCAAAAAAAATACATATTTTAAAAACAAATACTTGAACTTTCGACCAAAAAGATTAATTTTCTAAAAAAAAAATACTGTCAACAAGATACATAAATTTTGAATCAAAAACGTGATTTTTGTACAAGAAAAGACGAATTTTCAACAAAATGCATATTTTTTTAACCAAGTGGTTGATTTTTCATTGAGGAAGGTTAATTTTCTACCAGAAAATACGAATTTGTATCAAAAATGCATACATTTTTTAGCCAAATAGTTGAATTTTGAATCAGGATGATGAATTTTCTATAACAAAATATTACTTAGATTTTCTTATTGGGTTATATTAATGCAATTTTTATTTAAGTGAGAAAGACGGGAAGGAATGTAAGGCCTGTGATTTTTAATTCGGACTACATAAATTGTGTTGGAATACACAACATTTTAGGCCCTGAAGAAATGATAAAATTATACGTTAATAAAACTAAATACCGAAGAGATATTAAAACAGAAATAGCTCCTTTTTAATCTTCTGACAACATTTTTATTTCTCCTAGCTACTCATAGAAAAAATGTAATTAAATGTATTTGTTACATTTAATATAAAGTGTACTATATAATTTTTTGAGGTATTAGGATTTAACAAAACAAATCGAAAATCTTACAGTAATAAAAAAAGTATTTAATAAAAACATTGTTCATTCTCACATCACACCTTCTTCTATTCATTATTTACATTAATATATAATTTTAATGCTTGCAAAATTGTACCGAACTAATTTGAGACTATTTTTTCAAATTTGTTTCACTATTTACATAGTATCTAGAAACAGGGTGTCCACCCTACCTGGAATACCTGGAAAAACTGGTTGGAAATTCATATTTTTGCTTGGAAATTCAAGAGTTTGTTTGCAATTTTTCTCTTTCTCTTGTCTCAAAAATCTGTCTTAGTTGAAAATTCAACTCATGTTGAAAAGTTGTCTCTTTTAGTTGAAAATTTCGTCGTTTTTCGTAGAAAAATTCAATTAGATTATTAGGTTGTAAATATGTGTTCTTTTGTTGAAAATTTGGTTCAAAATGCAATCATTCCAATTACGTATTCATCATTTTAGTTGAAAATCAATCATTTTTGTTTATAATTCCACTATTTTAGTTGAAGATGCATCATTTAGTTGAAAATTCATCAGCCAGGTTAAAAAATTTTTTTAGCTAAACCTTCTCTTTTTCAATTAAATCTATTAAAGTATCTATTATTATTATTAAATGTATTTGGTTGAAAATCACCTTTATTGATAAAAAATTAATATTCTTTATTAAAAAATAATCATTTTGGTTGAAAATAAAAATGTTTGGTCGGGAATTAAACTATTTTCTTACAAAATCTTCAATTTGGGTTTAAAATTCATTTATGCCAGTTCAAGACTCATCATTTTAGTTGAAAATTCATTGCTTTGGTTGGAAATTTCATTGTTTTTCGGTTGAAAATTAATTTTTTTAACTGAAAATTTAACTATTCCATTTTTGGTTGAAAACTTATCTAACTTATATAACGTTTTTGTTAATTTAACTTATATTAATTCAACTGTTTCATTGAAAATGCATGTATTTTGTTGAAAATCATCTTTTTGCTAGAAAATTAATCTTCTTGTTCGAAAACTAATCTTGTTTGAAAATTCATCTTTTTGGTTGAAAATTGAAGTATTCCAGTTAAATATAAATATTTTTATTGAAAATGTATCTTTTTGGTTGAAAATAAAACAACTTTAAAATTTTGTTTACTGCTTTTTAGTTAAAAAATTATCACTTCGGTTGAAAATTTCTTTGCTTTTTTAAGTGGCAAATTAATTTGTTAACTGGAAATTTAACCATTCCATTTTTGGTTGAAATCTTATCTTTTCTATTTTAAAATTCAACTATTTAATTTAAAATTGATATTTTTTTAGTTTCAAATTCAATTGTTTGGTTAAAAATGCATGTATTTTGTTGAAAAATAGCAACAGTTTTACCTAAAAAGTTAAGATTTTGACACATTTTAAATTGAATTTAATATAGTAACCACTTCAATTTCACCTAAACATGCACTGAATTTTAAGTATAAGAAGAGGAAATAAATATTTATGTTTTTAGTATTATTTAACTATTTAATAATCGATGGTATATCGATAGTAATATTTAAGAATATATTGTAATAAAATTTGTCAAAGCTTTCTAAAATCTAAATTAATAATATCAATATAATCCCTAGAAACTGAAAAAAACATTATTTATAATAAACTCGCGAAGCTGCTTACACATTCCTAGTCGATTGTTAAAAAAAAAATGAAAAATATTTGAATAGCTCCGTAGTTTGAATAGTTATACCTAGAAAAAAACTGAAATTGACAGGGAATTTTTTTCCATAATTTAAGTAGACACCCAGAAAAAGTTTTTTAAAACCTGAAACGTTTGTGGATACACAAAATCTTCTTTTTCGATTGTAATTCAAAATCAATTCATTCTTTCAGGTTGAAGATTGGTGTTTTCCTGGTTGCTTGCCACAAGAGAAACGAGATTCAGAGACAAAAGGAAAGATAGTTTTGGTCTCAGGTCTCGAACTTGCAAATGTACCTGCAAATTTGGAACTTAATTTATTGGTAGAATGGCTTTGTGGAATGATTGGTGATGAAACTACTCAAAAGGAAGATGCTTCCATCGTCAGGGTTATTATTGCCGGTATTCAGTGTTTCCAATTATAATTTTTTCACATGCTTGTCTTTTTATTCGTTTTATGTTCGTACTTAATTTTTTTAATGGCAATATTAAATTGAAT
>JAWWLR010000155.1:54315360-54327278 GCA_035041075.1 Acraspis erinacei | reverse complement strand
CCGCTTCTTATTATTCTTCAAATTTATTAGGTAATATAGATATTTCTTCCTGTTTATTCATCCTCTTTTTACCCCCCCCCCCCCGATGCTTCTTTTCTTTTCCCTTTTTGCTTAAATACAGAGCTCGAATCATGCGACTTTTTGGATTAAAAGAAAATTGTAATGCAAGTAATCGACTTCTTCAGATTTTTTTTCTCGTCCGAAGTTCGATATATTTGGTTTCAATTTTAATCACTATAAAAAATTATACCATTTTAATTGAGGACATTAAAAATTTAATAATTTCTTAATAAAGCTTTATACGTAGACATTTTTAAATTAATAGCATGTAAAATTTAAAACATTCTAATTATGTGAATTTGTATTCAAATTTTGAATTTTTTCAAATTGCAAGCCTTAACAGTTGAAAAAAAACTTTCCTTTCCCCCCTTTTCTGCTTTTTTCACTTTAATTTTAACTGAATTGATAAAAACCAATAAGAAAATCCAACTATTTTTGGATGGATGTTTATTCGTTTTGGTTGAAAATTCGACTATTTGATGGAAAAATCAACAATTTTGTTTAAAAGTCATCCTTTTTTAATAGAAAATTCATCTTCCTTGGTTGAAAATCCACTGTCGAAAAGCTGTTAAAAAATCTGTGCATGAAAAGGATATATTTTTTTAACTCCAACCAGAGAGAAATTTCTCTCTGCTCCAACTATTTGGTTCAAAATTCATCTTTCTTTGTTCAAAATAATCTTTTTTATTGAAAATTCGACCATTTGGAGCCTCTATGGATAGAAAATTCATACTTTTGGATTAAAATTTCCTCTCTTATAATAGAAAGATCATCATTTTTTGTTGGAAATTTCTCTTTATTGGTTCAAAATAAACTTTTTTGTTGAAATTTTAAATATCTTCTAAAAAAAATCCTCTTTTTGCATGAAAATTCAATAATGTGGTTAAAAATTAATCTAATTTTTTATTGAAAGTTTAACTATTCAGTTGTAAATGAAACGTTTTGGTTAAATTAAAAAAAAACGATTTGATTAAAATTTCATCTTTCTTGTTTGAAAACTATCTGCTTGTTGAAATGATAAAATTCGTCGTTTTGTCTTAAAAATTCAACTATTTGATTAAACATTCAAAAATTTGGTTGAAAATTAAATTATTTTATTTAAAAGTTCTTAACTATTTAACTTAAAAATTCAACTATTTTGTTAACAAAATTTTCCGTTTTTGGCTGAAATTTCAATTACTTTTTTGAACATGCAATGTGTATTTTCTTAAAAAATCACCCTATTTCGCCTGTTTGGAGAACACTTTGGGCTGTGAATTCTGAATTACCTAAAATTGTATGATTTCATATTGAGATTATATAAAGTCAAATTTAAAACCTCAATTTTTGAGTAATTTAAATTTTAAAAAGTTCAAAATGAATGTTCCTAAAGTTCAAAGTAATGTACATTTTCAACCAGATTTATAATCCTTCGAACTGAATGATTATTGTTAAAAAATTGTTTTAACTTTAAAACTCATGTCGATTTTGCAAAGCATATTTAAAAATCAATTAGAATTATTTAATCCATATTCCTAAGCAAATAAAGTTATTATTTCAGTCATTCAGTGGCTTATGTGACTTTTTTTAGGTCTGATGATCAATCTGAGCACTGTAAATATAAAAATAAATAATTTATTTTCACAGGAATACAAGCCGATCAAAGAGTGCTTCGAACACTAGTGTCTAACTACTTACCAGATATTGACCATGTTTTGGCCCAACACGACATAGAATTGAGTCTCATATCATTGAATTGGTTCCTAACTTTATTCGCATCCGTCGTTCACATGAAGATCCTTTTGAGAATTTGGGATCTCTTTCTTTTCGACGGGTCCATTGTTCTCTTTCAAGTAACACTTGGAATGATAAAGATCAAAGGTAAAAAAAACGTAAAATTTAAAAATAGTATTTTTTTAGTTGGAAAATATCTTGAATGAAAATTGTTTTTTAGAGGCGGACCTCAAACAAGTGGAAAATTCCGCACAGATTTTTAACGCTCTGTCTGATATTCCTGGAGACATTGACGATGTGGAACAATTGTTTAAAGTAAGTTTGATGAAATATTAACAAATAATGAAATTTATAAATTCGCAACAGGAATTAGGTTCGCAAGATATGCTTTTGTTTTTTATTCCTTTTTGTTAATTGATTCGCTTTATTATTTAATTTTAACGGCACATAAGTGCAAATTGAATGGTTGAATAAGGCTTTGAATTGGACATTTTTATAATTACTACGTTTCTTTCATCTTCTTTTTTATTTAATCAGTTTTTTTTATTGTTTTAAGACTTGCAATACTTGAAATGAAGGAAAAGCTTTTAACCTTTTTGACTTTATATCCAGGGCATTGCAAATTTTCCAAACTCCCTAAATTCCTTAATCTTTCAATATTATACGTTTCTTGAATTGTTTTAATGTTCACTATTCCTGAAATTCTTTAAATTCTCTGAATTACTTGAAATATCTTAAATCTGTGATTTCTCTGAATTTATTGATATCCTTAAATATTCTTCGATTCCTGTAATTCTTTGAAGTTTTTGAATTCTCCTAATTTCTTGGATTCCATAAGTGCCCTGAAATGCCCTGCATTCCCTGAAATCCTTAAATATGTTGTATTCCTGGAATATTCTAAACTCGAAAAATTCCTTGTATTCTCCTGAAATATTCTAAATTTCTTAAATATTCGGATTTTTGTATTCCCTGAATTCTTTCATTCATCTGAATTCCTCTGAAGTTTTTTCATTATTTTAAAGTCCTTGGAAATCAGGAAATTACAGGAATTCAAGAAATGGAGATTATTAAGAGAATTTGGAAGGATTTTAAAATCTTGTAAGTTATTTTAGAGAATTTAGACGAATTCAAGGCATTCAAAGAAATTAAATGAAATCAGATATATCAGAGAACTCGATGGAATTTAAAAGATTTTAAGGAACGTAAAAGCATTCCAAGCAATTCAAAAGTATGGTAATGAATAAGTAGAGTTTAAAGAATTAAAAATACTACCAATGAATGAAACACTAAAAGTTAATAATTTAATACTAATAAATAATTGAAATGAAACTATTCCACTTATAGTAACGCCCCTTTCCATATAATTCAGTGACAAAATTAGAAATTTCTGCATAAAAATAAAACTATTTCCTCTAAATTATTATTATTTAATTATTATTTAAATTTAAAATGAAAATTAATGTAAATGTATTTTTCCTTCTTATTTCCAGGTTTCGATGGAAGTCAGTGGATCTCTCACCGACGTTTTAGTCGAAACACACAGGAGACGCCACTTAGCTTATTTAATGGTTGACCAAGGTGGTTTAGTTGGAAATCCAGACGCTGCTCCGAATTTACCAAAACAGCAACTCAACAAGCGCCAAATGAAGAGAAATAAATCCGTTCTTCAGACAATTTTGTTTGGAAATGACGATGCGGAAGACGATTCCAAATGCAAAAATATTCGTCAGACTGGTAAGGTTGTTTGAATTTAATTTTAAACAGCATATAATTCGCCATAATTTATTGTATGCAATAGAAGACTTTAAAACGGCTCATTGCAGAAATTTTGGTGGACCTCCGAGAGTCAATTTTGCAAGTCGCGAGACATTTTATGAATCTGGATCCCAAATTAAGCAGCATCACTTTGGTTGCTGACTACAGTATGGAAAGCCATGCTAAAGACCATGACAATTATGTAAACGTATCGCGAATTCGGAAGAGAAGAGCGAAAGCTTTGTTAGGTAAGAATTTGTCTCTCCGAAAACAAATATATTATTATATATATTATATATTCAAAGCTTTCATAAGGATTTCAAGGATATCAAAAATATTTCAAAGTTTTCACACAAATGTTCAAGATTTTACAAAGATTTTAAGGGTCCCAAGATTTTGAAGATTTCGAAATATTTCGAAATTTTCTGAAAGGTTTCGAAATTTTCAAAAGATTTCACAAAGGGTTCAAAAATGTCAAAAGTTTGTGCAAAAATTCTAAAGACCCCAAAAGATTTCAAAGATTTCAAAACTTTCGCAAAGGTTTCAAAAGTTTCAAATATTTCACAAAGAGTACAAAATATTTCAAAGATTTTGCAGAAAATTCAAAAAAGTTTTCAAATATTTTGTAATGATTTCAAAAGATTTCTCAGAGGTTTCAAAAATTTAAAAAGATTTTCAAGGTTCCAAAACATTTCAAAATTTTCGCAAAGGTTTCGAAAATTTCAAAAGATTTCAAATATTGCATACAGTGTATAAATGATTTGAAATATTTCACAAATATTATAAAAGATTTCACAAAGATATCCAAAGTATTTCACAAAGATCTTAAAGATCTCGCAACGATTTCATAACGATTTCGTTAAGATTTTGCAAAAATTTCAAGAAGATTTCAAAATATTTCAAAGATTTTGCAAAGATTTGTAATAAAGATTTCAAAGATTTCAAATATTTCAAAATCTTTGCAAAGATTTCAACATATTTCACAGATCTTTTAAAAGATTAAAAAGATTTCACTAAGATTCCAAAAGATTTCAGAAGGTTTCAAAGATATCAGATATATTTCTAAGATTTCACAAAGATTCTAAAAGATTTCAGAAGATTTTAATAATTTCGAAGATATCAGGTATATTTCAAAGCTTTCACAAATATTTCAAGGATAAAATAATATTCCAAAGATTAAAAGATTTGAGAATGATTCCAAAAGATTTAAAAGATTTCAGAAATATTTCCGAAGATTTCAAAAATTTCACGAAGATTTTAGAATGTTTCAAAGATATCAGAAATATTTTAAAGATTTCACAAAGATTCCAAAAGATTTCAGAAGATTCCAATAATTTCAATGATATCAGAAATATTTAAAAGCTTTCAAATAGATTTCCAGCATATCAAAAATATTTCAAAGATTTCAAAAAAATGTTCAAGATTTTACAAAGATTTTAAGAGTTCCAGGATTTTGAAGATTACTAAATATTTCGAAATTTTCGCAAAGGTTTCGAAAATTTCAAAAGATTTTCTAAGGTTTCGCAAAGGTTTAAAAAATATCAAAAGTTTTTGCAAACAATTTAAAGGTTCCAAAAGATTTCAAGGGTTTCAAAGATGCCACAAAGAGTACCAAATATTTCAAAGATTTTGCAGAAAATTCAAAAAGATTTTTAAGATTTCGCGGGGGTATCAAACATTTCAAAATTTTTGCACAGGTTTGAAACATTTTAAAAGATTTTAAAGATTCCGTAAAGTGTATAAAAGGTTAAAAATATTTCACAAAGATTTCAAAAAGATATCCAAAATATTTCACAATGATTTCAGAAGATTTCAAAGATTTCAAACGTTTAAAAAAAAATTCTCAAAGATTTTAAAGATTTCAGAGGATTTCAGAAGTTTTCAAATATATTAGAAATATTTCAATGATTTCACAATTATTCCGTTAAGATTTTGCAAAGATTTGAAATATTTCAAAATGTTTCAGTCTTGCCTTTATAAAGATTTGAAAAATTAAAAATATTTCAAAATCTTTGCAAAGATTTCAAAATATTTCAAGGATTTTGTAAAGATTTCAAAAAGATTGTAAAGATTTTACAAAGATTTCAACGATTCCAAAATATTTCAAAGTTTTTACAAAGATTTCACAACGATTCTAAAAGATTTCAGAAAGTTTCAAAGATATCAGAAATATTTCAAAGCTTTCAGAAAAATTTCAGATATTTTGCAAAGATTTCAAAGACTTTTCGCCAAGACATTAAAGATTTCACAAAGCCTTGTAAACCAGATATCAAAAGTGATCAACACCTCCATTATAAGTAAACTTTCTGTTTGCAGATTTTGAAAGACACGACGATGATGAGTTGGGTTTTCGAAAAAACGACATAATAACAATAATTAGTCAAAAAGACGAGCACTGCTGGGTTGGAGAACTTAACGGTCTCCGTGGTAAGAGTCCTACAATCGAGATTGAAAATTCTTCTGATAAAAATAACACATAATCTCATAAATATTTTGGCTAAATCTTATCCCCTTTCAGGCTGGTTTCCGGCAAAATTCGTCGAATTATTGGACGAGCGAAGTAAACAATACACTTGCGCAGGAGACGATACAGTTAGCGAAGCTGTTACCGATTTAGTTAGAGGATCCTTGTGTCCCGCTGTAAAATCAGTTTTAGAACATGGAATGCGAAGGCCATCCTTTTTGGGAGGTCCTTGCCATCCTTGGCTTTTTATTGAAGAAGCTTCAACGAGAGAAGTCGAAAAGGATTTCAATTCAGTCTACAGCCGACTTGTTCTCTGTAAAACTTACAGATTAGACGAAGACGGCAAAGTTCTTACACCCGAAGAGGTATTATTATGTCTCCTAATTAAAAGCTCTCTTTGAATAAAACACAGACATTTTTTTAACTCGCCAATAATAATCTCTCAAGCTCACCCACTCTGTTTTTCAGTTGCTCTACCGTTGCGTGCAATCAATTAATTTAAGCCATGACAATGCACATGCACAAATGGATGTCAAATTGCGTTCCCTCATCTGCCTTGGACTCAACGAGCAAGTTTTGCATCTCTGGCTTGAAGTCTTGTGCTCCTGCGTCGATGTTGTGCAAAAATGGTAAACAGATTTTGAAAAACAATAATTAATTAAGCAGGTTTATTGTCCTATGCAAAATTCTGATTGGAAACTGTCGCTTTTTTTGTTTAGGTACCAGCCATGGAGTTTTGTAAATAGTCCAGGCTGGGTTCAAGTAAAATGCGAATTGAGGATACTTAGTCGATTCGCTTTCAATTTAAATCCCGACTGGGAACTGCCACCCAAGAAGGAACAATCTCAACCTTTAAAAGACGGCGTTCGCGACATGCTTGTAAAACACCATCTCTTTAGTTGGGATCTTTAAAGAGGAACCATTTTAGAAAACTTTTCGTACCTCAACACTTTTAATACGTATTCAAGTTTTCCTCGAAGCCAAATTTTCTACGCAAGCCTACCTAAAATTTGGAACGTCCCTCGTACTCGTAAAAATCTACCATTATTTTTTAGAGCAAATCTTCAAGCTGAAATCTCATCCTTATTTAAGTTATCACTAATCATGTCAACTTGCCTTTGCCAGAGAGAATTTAAAAATGTTTTTAATTTATTTATTATACGTAAGTCACTTTGCAATTTTAGGTTTTTCGGTTTAAATGAAACAGGGAAAGTTGAGAATGATGCAAAACGCAATTTTACAAATCTGCCCTTTTTCAGGAAAATAATTTTTTATGAAAGAGGGGATTGAACTTTTATCGTCCAAGTCCGTCCTTTCATTCTTTCCATTGTGCATTTAACGTTTTTAAAGAGAGAATATTTATAGAGAATTAGATACAATTTTTAACCTTCTATGTTTCGGTTAATTTAATTTTCTTTTTTAATCAGTGCAATATTTGAAAGTGTACAAAATACTATTTAAGAATTTAAGTCATCGAATATTATTGTATATTCGGAATGAATAAATAAGGAAAAGTTAAAAACACTTTGGCATCTACAAAACTGTTTCTTTATCACTGTGAAATTTTATCTTTTTACAGCAAGGCAATTCGAAATTGGCATCGACAATTTTGATATTCAACAGCTCCAATTGCTTATCGACAGTGATCTCTTCATTGGTTTTTCTTTCGCTTCCAACTAAATCGCTGTGCAAATCGTGTTCGTCAAACGGATCCGCGCATTTTGTATCTCGCTCAAATTTAATTTGACATCTACACTGGCGTTTCCTGATTAAAATAAGATGAAGATCCATCACATTCGTGCCTGTAAATCCAGTTTTTACTAAATCCTCTCCTTTTTTGAAGCGAGAATAAAAATTGTAGCTGTCGTTTTCCTTTAGAACAACTTCAGGTATCAACTTCTCAATTTCGTTAGATATCTGATCCAAATTTTCAGGAATCTCTGTTGAATTGGAATTTTCAGGGGAGAATTTGTTTTTAATTTGCAACTTTCTCACTTTTTCTCTCAGATGATAAATAATAGGAGCGATTGCTGGATATCCAAAAGCACCTGCAGCATCCGTAGGACCATCCTGACCATCAGTGCCTCCACTTAAAATAAGAACCTCGTATTTTGATAAATCCGGATGGGATTTAATCTTCGCTAGCCAATCCAAAGAAAAATATAAAGCGAGCTCTTGGTTTCTTCCGCCTCTTCCGGAACCTGTGACTTTAACGGTTGGTTCTCCTCCTCCGATTAAAAGAATTCCTCGAGTTGAAGTTTCTTCAATTATGTCAAAAATCTCATCAACTTTTTTAGAATCGAGAGGAAGAAGAGGATCTTTTTCCATTTTCTCAAAAAAATCTTGTCTCTCGATGCACTTTTCTAAAGCAAGACAGATATAAAAAGTTGCTCGGACATAAGCAAGACTCACGTCATGAACTTCACCTTTTATGTCGTTTCGTAAAATTACGGGAGTAAATTCTTTTTTTAGACTCTCTATTTTTGCTGCTTCCATGGCGAGTGTATTATTCGCGATGATGATGTTGGTTACGTGTTTGAATTGTTTTCGTTTGTCAAGAAGGTCTTTGTTTTCTTTGGGCTCCTTGGAATTTATCAGGGTTTTTAAATCACCTTCGAGAGTTTTATGGAAGTCGTATTTTTTTAGAATTGCGGATACTTCTTCGGGGGATTTTGAACTGTATGCGGTTGGACCACTGGCTATTAAATTGATGGGATCTCCTATTATATCAGATATTATGAGGCTTATTACTGAAGCTGGATAAGCTACTTTCGCTAAACCTCCACCTTTTACCATGGATAGTTTTTTGCGAACTGTGTTTAATTCAGTTATATCGGCTCCTGCATTTTGGAGATTTTTACAGAATGCTTGCTTGATATCTGAACTGATGAGAGGTCTTGGCATGTAGAGAAGAGCTGAACCTGTAAGGAATTGATTTCTATGAAAAAATGCGACTTCTTTCCGTTTTTTAAATAATTTTTTTAGTAATAGCGTTTGAAATTGAGCGATCTCTAATTCAGTTAATCGGGATTCAAACTTAATTTTTTCAAATTTAAAGCCAAAGCAATTTGACATTTTAATTCAAAAATGTTTTAAATCGATTAATTTCATCTTAAATTACACTCTTTCCCCTCTTCCCCATTTCCTTTTGTTGAAAAATCGTATGTTTCATTGTAAGTCCAACTATTTGGTTGTAAATGCAACAGTTTGATTAAACATTAGTTTTCAATTTTAAAAAAATGAATTTTTAACATAAAGTATTAATTTTCCACCACAACCAAATTAATTTCTAACAAAATGTAGAAATTCTCAACCAACTAACTGAAGTTTTAACTGAATTAGATAAATAATAAAGAAAATATGAAAAACTTAAAATTTCAGTTTAAAAGCTAATTTACAATAAAAGGTTTTTCAACAAAATAGGTGAACTATTAAGCAGAGAAATTGATTTTTAACTAAAATAATAAATCAACCGAGAAAATGAATGTTTAACCCAATAGTTACATTTTCAACCAAAAAGATAAATTTTCAACCAAGCCTATGAATTCCAGATTTTTCCCTTTGTCTTTCGAAGCGGTATTCGTCCTTAAAAATATGGAAAACTCCTTAAGTGTAAACTTTTAAAGTGAAATTTTTTACATTAAAAATGACAGGAACAAGTTATAAATAGAAGCTCAAATTTGTAATCGAACTGTCAAAAATTAATAGTTAGTGGTAATTTCTGACTATCAAAACTATTATTTACATGTAACTAATGCAATGAAAATGTAAAAAAGCGCTTATTTTTCATTTATTATAAAAATATCATTTTTACTGTTATTTAACAATAAATTTGATTTTGCTCAGGTTAAATACAATTTGAAATAAGGGAGATCATCCTAAATTACATAATAATTAATTTAATTATTAGTAAGGACAGTATATGTATTAATAAATTAAATTTAGAATTGATTAATTTATGTATATTTCTGCTTTTAGAAAATTCGAATCAAATTCAAATAGAATTTAATTCTACTTTGATAAAAAATTAATCTAGAAACAATTTAAAGATGTATTTTGGATGTTTTTTAAATGGTAAATAAATGTTAAAAGTACGCTGTCGGATAATTCCACACGCAGTGAGACATACTTTGTTAATGAGAAAAATAATCTGCTAATTTTCAAGAATTGTAAGTAAATGAGAAAATGGTGTTATTTATATTGAATTTATTAGGATTTCTCGCTATAAAAAAAACTTCTGCAAATCGTATGCGTTTTCAAACCATATACGATTTTCTGTAAAATGTAAAACGAAATGTTAAAAATTAACAGTTTTTTTCCTAAAGAAAGGGTAACAACGTTCATGTCAATTAAAACATTCTTAATCTTAGAATGAATAAAATAATCTACACATTCAAATTTCAATAGTACCTCCTCCTGAAATGAGGACAATCAAGGTGTCATTTTCCTTAAGTCCTTCGACTAAATCCAAAATATCATGTGTAGTTTCCAAACAATCTTCATCTGGTTGATTATTTTCCGCACCTTCTCTATACTCAATGACACCTTTTAATTTTGGAAAATGGTATAAATTCGCACTTTTCCAGATACTGTCCTTCGAACCTTTTGGAATACTAACAATTCCTTTTTTCAAGCGATCTCCGAGCATTTCCTCTAGAACAATCGCCATTCCCATAACAGCTTTTCCAAAACCGACCAAATAAACATTTTCTTTTAAACTGAATTTGTCATTTCCAACATGAAATTTATCTTCTATGACCTTGACCTTATTTTTTATCACAGAATGTGGCAAAACTGCTTTAACTGCAGCCTCAAAAATATCCTTCAGGTTGGATTTTGTTTCCAATAAAGTGGACGCCATTCTTTTCGAATCAATTAGAAAAATTGGGTACCTTAATTGACGTGAAGAAGTTCAACTACTAACAAACATAAATTATTACTTCTACGCATTTAAAATGACGAACGTATAATCTTGAGATAATTGATGTAATACACTTATCTATGATAACAAAAAACTTGCCTGCAACTGGAAATATTGAACAGCCTGTATACTCTTTGGATTATTTTATACCCCATTATTCATTTTTGAATTTGGTAAGTTGGGTGATATTATAGGAACTAATTTAAAACTTTTTAATACATTTTTATTGTGACATGACTCTGCAATCAGGTTATGTTATGCACACCAGCTGATAAGATAAACATTCGATGAATTGAAACCGTGATAAAAAAAAGAATAAATAAATTTTAATATGAGAATGTTTAAATTAAATATTATTCATAACAGGTGAAAATTTAATCAAATTTTGTTGGAAACTTAATATTAAACAGTTTTTAAACAATTTAAAAACGAGCTAAACGACGTGACAAAAACGAGGGACTTTTCAATTTCTTACAAATTATGCTCTTGTAGCTCTTGTATACAATTGGGAATGGTGGTCTACCATTTCGCCAACTAGTGCCGAAAACTGGAACGAGAAAGAGTAGGTACGATCAATACGATTTTAAAGTATTTTAATTTTTGCATAAAAGTGTTTTTACGACTGTTTTGTTCATCTTGAAACTAAAAAGGATGACTTAACAATATTGTGCATTTTTCAACCTGAAGGATACATTTCAAATTTATTTAATTTATTTCAGAAAATATGTATATTTAATTGTTTTGAATTCCGTAAAGTATAATTTATTTTAAATTTATTTCATTTCCTCTAATATCTTCAAAATAAATTTTTATGATATTTTTTCATTCCAAAATGTAGCATATATTTCAAATGAATTTAATTCCCGCTGGTACCTTCAGAAAATATCGGTTTAAAAATATTTTAAATCCTTTTTTCTGGAATAAAAGTATAAAAATTTCAATTTTTGTGAATCTTATGAATAAGATTTTTGATATCTTTAAATAAATAAAAATATAAATAAATAT
>JAWWLR010000155.1:54286116-54297047 GCA_035041075.1 Acraspis erinacei | reverse complement strand
ACTAAACTCTCCACCCAGAACGCTTTAAGAGATTCTTTTAGTAAATTATTAGGAGAGGAAGCTATAGGGCACCACAATTGCGATTTCAGGGACAAACTCGAGTGCGAAGCACGAGGTTCCTGATGAGAATGTGATCGTTAAAGCTGAAGGAGCTTTAAAAAAAGAGAATTCATAATCACCAAATTACTGTTGTCGATACTTTGACCTTTAGTTTTAAAAACTCTGTGCACAAGTGTGGGGAATATACAAAGATCGAGCACGAAGCGCGAGATAAATATATTATCGAGCGCGAAGCGCAAGTACCAACAGTCGATTATAGAAATGTAGTCTTACAAACAGATGAACTTTAGGTCATTAGTATTAGTATTAGTATTAGTATTAGTATTAGTATAGTATATTAGTATCAGTTCATATAGTATTTGGTTACATTTTTTTATTTTTTATTTATGTGAAACTTCATTTATTTTATTAAAAAATTGTATTTTTATGGGAAATTATTATTTTGGGTAAAAAATTATTTTTTAGTGGATGATTCATTATTTTAGTTAAAAATTTATTTATTTAGCTGAAAATTTATCTATTTCATTTTTTGTGGAATATTGATCTTTTTTATAGAAATTAAATTGTTGTAGACGTTTAGTTCAAAATTAAACTATTCCATTGAAAATTTATTTTAGTCGAATAAAATTTTTATATTGTACTGAAAATTTATAACTTTCTTATTTTTGTTACAAATGTATCATTTTTAGTTGAAAATTAATGTATTTTTTTTTAATTTTTCTTTTTGGGTAGGAAATTATTCATCTTTTCTGTTGAAAATTGAACTGTGGTTAAAAATTTTGTTTTGTTAAAAATATATTTTGTGGTTGAAAACTTATTATTTTATTTAAAAAATCAATTCAATGGTCGAAAATTTAACTCTTTTGTTGAAAGTTCGTTTTTGTTTAGTTAAAAATATATTTTTGAGCTGCAAATATAACTATTCCATTTTTGCTGGAGAATTTATCTTTTTTATTAGAAAATTCAACCATTTTGTATTGAAAATTAAACTGTGGGTCTAAAAATAAAAACTCAACTGCTTTGCGGAAAATTCGTCTGTTTTGGTTGAGGCATAAGTTAATAAAAAGAAAACAGAAGTCCCTAATACCAAAAATTTATTTTTTAAATCAAGAATAATCATTTTCAAAATTGTCGACAATGAAGCGAATGCAATTTTCTGTTTTTTTATCTGTTTAAAATGTCTAAAGTTAGATTTGAAAAGCTACACGTTTGAGCTTGGAATTGATTTCTGTTAAAAATTAAATCAAATTACAGATATAAAATAAACTAGACTATTTTGACATAAATTTTTTATAAAACTACATGGACAAAAAACTTGTGCTAATACAACGTTCTTTCTGCAGAGCCTTCAACTGTGAATTTTTAGCAACGCAATGGTTATTAAAAAAAAAACTTGTTTGTTTTAAAACATTTGAATGAAATACGAATGGGATTTTATTACCATCAAGAACAATCATCTGACTGCTATTATTATTTATTTTCCCCGAAATTTTCTTGTGGGTATACCGATTAAATATTATAATTTCATGCTAATTATTGAAATTTCCCGCACTTTCCCTCTGGCGGCAAGTTGTAGAACTAATTCATGATCAACGTTTTCGGCATAACCTCACTTTTTCACACGTGCGTTAATGAGTTTGAAAAGGAGATTGTCTGTTTTCATTCAAGTCAATTTCGAATAAATTTCGTTTTGCAGATGATTTGATTGAATAAATGTTATTTTCGAATAAAAAATGCGTTCGGTGTGTCATTAGTTGACGATATAACCAGATAAAACTCTTCCATAAGATTACAATGCTCTCGTGCCACTTGTGTGAATTTTCGCTTAGGAATGTTATCGGTTTAGTGAGTGATTTTAAAATTAAAATAAACTAGTGGACAATTTAAAAAAGACAATGAGTAGAAATAAAGGCACAATGGAGACAGTGACCTGGATGTTAGTAGAAAACACAGTACCTGCTCGTATGTCAAATGACTCTTTAACACACGCATTGCAGTTCACATCAAAAATTAAAAAACGTACAAAAATGGTTAATCGTGAGATTAGAAAATATTCTGGATTAAAAAGTTATAATCAGTATCTCGACATCAAGAGATCTTATTTGAAAAATACTTCAGTTGACGACGAAAGTGATTATGAACCAAGTTCAAGATACAAAATTGCAAATTCAAGGGGCAGTAATCCCGATCTTTTGGCTTATTCTAGTGCTGAAGAAAGTGAAGAAGATCGTGACTATGATGATATACTTATTGGGGAAAATCCCATTATATCTTTATCTGGGAGAGAAGACGAAAATTGCAGCAGGAGGAAAGAATCAAATAAAAGCAGGACAGAAAACAGGGATGCAGGTTTGATATTTTTGTTGAGTTTCTGTATTTTATTTTTTATTTTGAATTTCGGTTTATTTTAGGTCTTGAACGGGGTGCCTACTCACCTGGAAAACCTTTAATTATCAGGGAATTTTTTCGCAAGTTTGTCCACATTTTTTAAAATTTTGATATAAAATTTGATAACAATGTTTTCATTTGTATAAGTAGCTTTAAATTGCTGGGTTTACCTATTTTTCTAAATTTAGGTTTATTTGGGTTGGAAATTAATTTTTTTTAGCTCAGAAATTTATCTATTATATTTTTGTTCCTAGTTTTTTTTATGGATTTCTAGTACATTATAATTATTAGAAATTCTTCAAAGAGAAAAATGTGCCCTTCAAAGGCTTAAAATTCTCTGTTTTTCTATAGGTTAGATTTTTTTAACTTAAAATTTTACTATTTTGTTGAAAGTTCGCCTAATAGTAAAAAATTTATCATTTTGGTTAAAGATTCAACTATTCCAGTTAAACCTTCAAATATTCCAGTTGAGAAATCCATTTTTTCAGTTAAAGTTTCATATTTTTATTTGAAAGTTTATCTGTTTGGTTGAAAATTAAATGTTTTAAACTGAAATTTACCTATTCCATTTTTTGTTGAAAACTTATATTTTTTAGTTCAAATTCTTCTTTGGCAGAATTAATCTTTCTGTTTGAAGATTCAACTATTCCAGTTAAAGATTCATCATTTTAATTGACAATGCAATTATTTTGTTTAAAGTCAAATACTATTTTGTTAAAGTTTAATTTTTTTTTGAAGATTCGTTATTTTAATTAAGAATGCATCTCTTTGGTTTAATTGAACTATTTTGTTGAAAATTGTTCTTTTTTTCTTGGTTCAAAATTAATTTTTTACCTGAAAATCTAACAGTTCCATACTAATATTTCATCATTTTAGTTGACCATGTACTTTTTTGAAAAGTAAAATTTTTTTAATGAAAATTTAACTGCTCACTTTTTGGTTGACATGTGATCTTTTTTACTATAAAATTCGTCCATTCAGTCGAAAATTCGCGTTTTGTGGTTTTGAAAGTGCTATATTTTGAGTTTTGGATTAAGAATTTAAAGCGTGTTAACATAAATTTAATATAGTACCCATAATAATTAGACTTAAAAGAAAATATTTCCCTATTTTTGCAAGTATTGTCCTGAAAAATCAACTTATTTCTCCAGTTTCACGTGGTATCTACTCACCTGGAAAATATATGTAATTGAAAATATTAATTAAATATTATTAATCAAATAAAAAGTTTGTGTAAAAGTGCACAAAATGAATTTGATTCTTAAATCAATTTAATTTAATAGCTGATAATTGATTTATAATTGCTTATTTTAAAATAAACAGTCAAACATTGCTAAATAGTAAAGTAATTTCCTTTTTTAATTAAAAAATTTCAAATGGAATGTATAAAAAATGAAGTATTTTAGAATGAAACAATATTTGAGCAGTATTTGAAAGTAAATAAGAGGTTTTAATTATGAATGTGTTAATCTGAAATTATTATAATAGGTATCTAAAGTTGAAATATTTCTAATCATGAGGATTTGGTCAATCTTTTATTATGGTAAATTTAAAAATAGGACTGTTTCAAAAGAAAATATCTTTCATAGTTCCCAGTCTCTAAATTTATTTCTATTTTAATATTTTCAGCTTTCCAAATTGAATCATTTTGTACCTTTATGAATTGTGAAATTTATTAAAAAAATATATGACTTGAGTTATTTTTAATTTGAATTTTTAAACTACAGGCGCCTCTAACATTTAAAGCATATAAATTGCAGTTGCAATTTAAATATCATAACAATTAAGTTTAATTTTTTACCTAAAACATAAATTTTCTACCAAAAGAGATGAATTTTCAACAAAAAATTCATTTTTAACCAAGCAAAAGCTACGAATTTTCAAAAGATAGTCGAAATGACAAATATTCAACAAACTCGTTTAATTTTCTAACAAAGTAGTTATTTTTCTCATCTACAAATGTGCATTTTGAACAAACAAGTTGGTTTTCAACCAAGAAAGATAACTTTTTGACAAAGTACGTGCATTTTCTACCAAATCGTTGCATTTTCAACTAAGAATAATTAGAAACAAATTAAACAAGTACGAATTATTTTATACCAAATAAATAATTTTTAACTTAAGATGAATTTTCGATACAAATTTTCATAAAAAGCGGCGAATCTTTAAAAAAAGTTAACAAATCAATTAAACTTTCAATCAAGTAGTTAAAGTTTTAATTAAAAAAGATGAATTTATAACTAAATAGTTAAACTTTCAACAAAAAATATGAATTTTCCAACAAGACATGACATAGTTGATATTACAAACGATAAATATTTTTATTTGAAATCAAAAACAGTTCAATTCCTTAAACAAAACAGATTAATTTTCAATCAAACAATTGCATTTCTAACCAAGGAGAATTAATTTTCAACCAAGAAGATTAATTTACTGCCAAAAAAGGCGAATTTTTTAACTAAATGCATTTATTTTCTATCATATACCATATAAAAATTAATTCTCAAACATAAAAAAAGAATTTTCAACAAAGCGGTAAAGTTTTTAACCAGAGAGATGAATTTGTAATAAAATGATGATTCTTCAACAACAAAATTAGTTTTAATAAAGTTGTTCAACTTTCAACCAAATAGTTTAATGTTTAACCAAATTAAATAAATTTCGAAACAAAAATCCAATAGTAGAGGAATTTTTTTAATAAGCTATGGGAAATATCGTGAAGTCTGAAATACGAAAGTTATTTTCAAGCGTGTATTCAAAAATTCGTAAACCGGTAAATTCGTTCCCCCCGATACGAAAAGTATTTTTTCGCGATCCCCTCCTCCCTGAAATTGACAGCATACTTTATGGACGGACCCTCATAACGAATTGATAGAAAATAACTATCAAAAATCGGCTCAAAACAATTTGATAAGAAAGAAAAATGTTGTGTTTGCAGGAACTCGAATTTCTCGTTCACCTTCCATACGAAACCAACACAATTCCTTAAGAATATCAGTTCAGCCGTCGACATCTCGAAAGTCAACTGATCGGAAACCAAAAAGAGTTCAAACAATGCTAACGAACTTTTTAGAAAGAAAAAATATTTCCGCTCCTGAAGAAACTTCTTCACCAGAAGATGAAGAGCCAGAAATAAAAGAAAAAGGAAAAGAAAATTCTAAAATGACTGAATCGCCTCCAAAGACTCGAGTTAGTCCTCGGAAAGTTTCTAAAACTCAACCAGAAAGCAGCAAAACAAGCTCAGTTCAAAAAGTACGGAATAAGACACGCGAGGACGTTAAGAAAAATCTCTCTGCTATTATCGGAGATTCCGAAACAGAAAACCTGACCGAAAAAAATTCGGAAAATTCGGATAAAAACAAACTGAACGAAACTCAAGATTCTGATTTAAATTTGTCTCACATGATGGATGTCGCCCAAAGTACACAATATCCAGACGATTGCTCAGATATTTCTGAAAAAACAGAGAAGAAGAGTCTCGTCGGTGATTTTTTGACAACGAAAAATCCAAATCAACCGAAAGATTCAGGAATTGAGGATGATTCTACAGAGGAGTCGGCGAAATTAAAAGGAAGATGTAGAAAATTAATAGACAATAAGAAAAGCACCCCGAAGCAGAAACATGCGAGAAAATCTGCTAGTAACAATATAAATACTAATCAGAATAATTTCAATAATGACAATACTTTCTGCTTAGAAGCGGAAGATGCATCTGAGATTGAGAGTTTAAAAGGAGCCGAAACCTTAGGAAATTATGAGAATGGGTTCGTACAAAATCAAGAACCTCGTAAAGAGAAACATCCACCGAAAATTATTGGATCGGAAATTGTGGACAAAAAGTACAAAATCGTGGGTAAGGAACAAGAAGGTTTAACTGAAATTCCCGAAGAAGAGGAAGAAATTGATGTCGTGGGGATGGAACAATCTGATGAATCAGAATGTTCGTCTTGGAAACTGAAGGATCGGAAAATTGCGAGAGAAGAGGAACATGGAAAGAGATCGAATTTTGGAAAAGACGAGAAGAAAAAAGAATTTGAGGCTGAAAAGGGGGACGAAGAAGACGAATGTAAGGAAGAAGTTTTGGCTGACAGGGTAGAAGATGAAATTGAAGAAAGTGATGAAGGGCTCGAGAAGATTAAAAAATTTATTATCAAAAAGCCCATCGACAGGAAATTGAGCAATAAAGAAAGGACCCCTAAAAAGGGTAAGAAATCCGAGAAGGAAAGTAAGAAAAGTAAAAAGGAAAAAGAGAGCATACAAGAGCAGAATAAAAAAGATCATGAAAGTCATATTTTCTCAAGTAGTGAATCTGACTTCGAGGAACAAAAGGAAGGGAAGGAAAGTCGGAAGAAACAATCAGAAGAAAAAGATGATTCAATGAATGAAGAAGGATCCAAAAACGAGAAACAGCAGGAAAAAAGAAAAGTCGAAGAAAAGGTTAAGGAGGCTAGTAGTGATGACGAATCAAAGAGCGACAAAGACACAAGAAAAGAGAGCGAAAAAGTAAAGGAAGATGGTAGTGAGGAAGATCAGCAAGAGAAGGCCAAAGTAGAAGAAATAAGAAAAATCGAAGAGAAGGTGAATGATTCTAGTAGTGAAGAAGACTCCGAAAGCGAAAAACCAGAAGTAAAACAAAAAAAGAAAATTGAACAAGAGAAGGTAAAGGAATCTAGCAGTGAAGAAGAATCGGAAGACGATAAAGAAGTAAAGCAAAAAGAAATTTACGAACTAAAAAACATAACTGAAAGAAGGAAAGTCGAAGAACTGAAAGAGGATTCAACAAGTAGTGAAGAAGAAAAAGAGAATGAAGATCCAAAATTGAAACTTGGTGTCGAAAATAATGAGCCCAATCTCAAAATAGTAGAAAAACCACTTAATGAATTGGACAATATTGATTCAAATGACACAGTGAAAATAGAGACTGAAAATGAAGATTCGAATGAAGTTAATGTGAATTCTAGGGAAATATTTACGCAATTTGTAGACCGGAAACATGATTCTGAAAGTGAAGAAGAGAAACAGGATGAGGAGGAATGTAGATCGACTCTCGAACAAGAAGAAACTTATGTTAACTTGGACGATAATAAAATAACAATCGATGAGCACAAAATCGAAGTTCCAGAAAATCCCGATACGAGTGATGAGGGAGAGGAAGTAATGTCTGCTAAAAGTTTGAAAAAAGTGCAACAGATGAAAAGATTGGATTTGACTATGGGCAGTGATAGTTCTTCTGATGAAGAATTTTCTCGGGCTCAAATGAAACCGGATAAAAAGTTGGTGAGAAAGGAAAAATCGGAGTCTTCAGACTCGGAAAGCGAGGAAGATGTTAAGAAGAAATCTCCTAAGAAGAGATCGCCTAAAAAAGAAAAATCACCAAAGAAGAAAGAGATTCCAAAAGATTTGGTCCTAAGTTCAGGCGGATCTGAAGATGATTCTAAAGAAGATGAAAAAGAGATAATTAAAGAAGTAGTTCAACCAGATGAGGATAGAGACTTTTCTAAATATATTCAAGAAGGTGTTTCGTTTTTTCAACAGCAAAAAGATGCAGAGAAACAGAGGAGTAGTAGTCAAGCTATAGAAAATATAGAAACTCAGAATCTTGGATCTTCTCAAGTAATTTCTGATCCAGATACTCAGATTTCTTTGGAAAATGAAAAAAAGAAGTCAAAGGAAAGTAGAAAGAAGGAAGTCGAGGCTGAGTGTCTTGAATATGCGCTTTCAAATTTAGAAAGTGCAAATACTAAATTCAAGAAGGGAATTGAACATCAGATGGTCGTTGATGAAGTGCATGAATTGAATAAAAATGACAAGGCTAACACTGAAAATTTCCAAAAATTGACAGAGGTATAAAGAAAAAAATAACAAATATATTTTTAATCACATATTAAAACTGAAAACTACAGATGCTTTTTTTTTAATGTACCGAAGCACTTCAAGGCATTATTTTTTTGCAGTTGGAGGAATTGATTGAAAAGGACAGTCTGATTGAGAAAAATTTGCCTACCAGAATAAATGTGCCAAATATTTCGGATGACCAAACAATCTGGATGATCCTAATTCCGGAAAAGGTTTGTATTTATAAAAAACATTTTATATTTAAAATTGATTGAAAAATGCATTCACTCCTATTAATTACTTGATTCTTTACAGGAAGTTACAAAAAATTGGAGAAAAGAGATGTTTTTGTACGATGAAAGCGATTTAAAACTTGGTAAAAAAGCGTATAAAGTATCTGTAAAGAAACCAGAAAACTTGGTCAGTGTTTTAAGTAATGAGGAATCGAAAATGCCTTACAATGCTGGTAAGTTTTTTTAAATCTTTTATTTAGATATTTAAAAAGTATAAAGGAGCAAATTTTGAAATACCTAAATACATTTATTTTTTTTCTAGTTAAAATCAGATCAGTTCCTTCCTGGATTGTTCGTCCAAAAAACGCTTTCATCAATACTTCGTCTGCGGAAAATGAACCGGAAAGGAAGAGAAGAAAACGTCGCGATACCCAAGATTCTTCAGTGAATATTTCGAAAGAAGTAATACATCCAGTTTCCAACATTCCAAAAAAATCAAAGAAAACGAAGAGGAACAAGAAGAAACTTTTCACTCAAGAATCAATGCTGGATCTAGAAGATAAAAAACCGGAAGATAATGAATTTGAGTCTGTGAATACTGCACAGAAAAAGAAGAGGAAACACTTTTTGTCAGAGAGCGATGAGGAGGAAAAAGTTGAACCGAAAGTCGATGTTAAGCAAAAGAAAATGTGGAATATTGACGAATACGCTTTGGATGAGAAACCGCCGGTGGTCCCTCCAGAAAATCTGGCAGCAAAGAAACATAAAATTGACAAGCGTCTGAATAATGAAGATGAGAAACCCGAAGATAATAAATTTGAATCTTCTCAGAGTCCACAATCGGCGAATACTGCGCAGCAAAGGAAACGGAAACATTCTTTGTCAGAGAGCGATGAGGAGGAAAAAGTTGAAGCGAAAGTCGATGTTAAGCAAAAGAAAATGTGGAATATTGACGAGTACGCTTTGGATGAGAAACCACCGTTGGTCACTCCAGAAAATCGGGCAGGAAAGTCTGACGTGGGACTCTGGGAAGAGAAAAAGCCGAAGAAGGAAAAACTGAAAAAGGAAAAAAAGTTTAATCAGTTCAATGAAAGACAGGGAAAATCTGAAGCTTCCTGTTTGCAAATTGAAGAAGGAAAGACGGTACTGAGTAATTTGATTGCGGAATCTTCAGCCAAAAAAGAGAAGTACAACAGCTTGGATATTTCGAAAGTGAAGGCAAAAAGTGATAAGGAACAGAAAGTGAAACAGAAGAAAAAGAAGATATTGGATAAATGGGTTGTTGAAGATGCGTCGGAGACGGAGCAGAAAGAGGAAAAAGTCCAGCTGAAAAATGCCGGAAAAGCAGAGAAGAGGAAGAAAAAGTGTAGGAGAGATTCTGAAAAATTGAATGATTCTTCGACTGAAAATAAAATAGAGAAGACAGAAGAAGTTGAGAACTCGCAGAATATTGAATTATCAAAGACTGATGACCAGAGCAAAAAGGAAACTCTGAATAAACAGGATTCCTCTTCTGATTTTGAAATCACGGATAAAATGAAAAACAAGAAGAAAAGTAAGATATTGAAGAAAAGCTTGTTTTTTGAAGAATATTCAAACTGGGATGATCTTAATAACCAGAAGGAAATTGAATTTAAACAGGAAAAGACTAAGAAAACAGTGAATGGATTAATAAATTTCGAACATTAAATTGAGTAAAGCGACGTGTTACTAAAACGTGATACAAATCTTATTAAGAAAATGAGAGACGTGAGTTTCTTTTTATTTTTTTAAATAAAGTATCTGATAGAATAGACTTAAGTTTTGTAAATTTAATCTAGTTTGTTTAAATTTGTACAAAGCTTTAAACATGTTTTTTGTTTTTGTGTGATGTGAGTTAGCTTTTTTAATTTTTTTTTAAGTAATAACTTGAAAAAAATACTATATCTGACTAAGCTGATTGTCTACCTCTATTATTTTTCCAATAAATATTTGTTTAGATAAAATGAAGATTTATTAATTGAGAGGACATGTATTATTTAAGGGAAGAATGAATATTTTTATTTACATCTTTCTTCGGTATCTCGAGGAATTTCTTCAGTTATGAACATCCAGAGACATTCTGCAGTTTCTCGTTTGAAAATATCTCTATAGGTGTGAACGGATATTCCACATTCGTTTCCGAAAATACTTGTATGCCAGTCTGAGCCTTCAACTGCTAAGCATTCTCCAGTCATCATGTGAGTGATAACCACTCTGAATTATTTTATTTAATCAAGTAAATGTCAAAAATACAAAGTTTATCAGATTTTTGATTATTTTTGTATGTGTCATGGGCACATCCATGTGAGGGGGGGGGGGGGGTAGTAAATTAATCTGCTTGTTTTAAAATTAAACTATTTGGTTAGAAATTTATCCTTATTGTTGGAAATTCGT
>JAWWLR010000155.1:54268656-54278941 GCA_035041075.1 Acraspis erinacei | reverse complement strand
AACGCTGATGTCTATTATTCTCACGTGTTGAGCACGTTTGTCCAACCAAAGGACATCTGGCCGATTATGTCTGACTAAATGGTCAGTAAGAATAGTCCTGTCCCAGTAAAGGAGATGATCTTTGTTCTCTAATACTTTAACTGGTTTATATTTATAGTAAGGCTCAAATTTCTCTAGTAAACCATTGTTCAGGGCAATTTTTTGGTAAACGATCATTATTATTATTAGTTTTTTAGTTAGCTTTAGTTTTATTAGTTTATTATTATTATTAGTCAAGTGAATGATAAGATGATGATGTTATAAGTTAATTTAATACGATGTTTGAAATCTCTTGCGATGATGTTGTAGGTATGAAATTTCGACCATGGTTTAGTTTGCAGTACGTCTTTTACCGCTGTTGCACTTAAACATACCGGAACGTAAAATTTCCCGCTATTTTTGATTCTGGCATCAAAAATAGGGGTTCCCATTTTAAAAAACAGATTCGACCTCAAAATGAACTTTAAACTGAGATTCAAGGTTAAATACAAGGCCACCATTGGATAACTCATTGAAAGTTACCTAGGGTATGAACTTGGTTTGAAAAAAATCGAAACACAGAGTTTCTTGATGACCCTTGGGTAATCCCGTTGCGTCGCCTTGTAGGCCAAGGCTATCTATAAGCCCTGCCTTATGTCTGTGACAGCCGCTTTTTCATGTCCTACAAACATTTTTGATATAACCTTCACTTCATTCTTTGCGATCTTGAGTATTTCCTTCGCTCGATTAGGGTTTAGATTTAAGCCAATGAGCGTTTTGACTTGCCGCAGTCAGTACGTAACTTAGACTCCTTATGTTGTTCTTCGGTCAGCTAACTGTTGATTTCACCAGTGAATAACCCACTGGAAATTCCTCCAACTGCTTCAGGACTATTAAAGTTTGCTCCTGCTGATAGTTTTCCTAGCCTATCTGAGATCTCGTTTTCTTTGATACCACCATGCCCAGGAATTCAAAGTAGAATGATTTCGCTTTCCATAGCGAGATTTTTTAGTGCTTAAAAACCCTTGCATAGCAGTAGCATCGTATCCATGGTTACATTCTGAGTCATTTTCGCACATGTGATGTATGAGCAGATATGGATGTTTCTTTTGAAGCAATACCCATGAAACTTTTAGGCGAACTAGGGTATGGCCATAATCTGAGATTGTAGGAATATGGCGTAGGTCTCCATCAGGATTGTGAAGCCCATTCCATTTCTTCTACGATACAAACCGGCCCCTACTTCCTCCTTGTTCCTAGAGTCATCTGTAAATCTGTTGTCCCCATCACCAGACAGGTATGCATCGCCGCTAACCATTCCTCACTCATTGATAGGCTAACACGATACTTTTTGCCGAAGCGATAGTGAATGTATTTTCGTCCCTGGACATGCTCAGGTTCCACCTACTGGCGATATCGGTTTATATTATCAGCTGATTTTGTTCAATCGAGACTTGACAGTGTGCAGTTCGACTCTGCTCCACCAGACTACCGCCGCAAAGGTTAGTCTATGTCGCAGAATTGCGGTCGTTGTGAGCTTTTTACACTACTTTTCCAGGCCCTCGTTCCATAGCAGGTTCTTATTTGGGACAAATCGCAGATGGTTAGCTCTTTCTTTGATTCTCAGTTCTTTTCCTCCCAATTTCAGTGTCCTCTTGATCCCTCAATTCTATGGTCTAATAAATACAAAAGCGCCCCTGTTACTCGGATTGACCGATTATACGGCCTTCTTGTACCAGAATTTCACTATTTTCAGTGTTTGGAGTTCTTTCTGTGTCCATAAAGGTTCCAATCGCGCAGCCTTTTCGTTTGAGTTATCCTTCTATTAGGTTTGCTGCTCCATTTAGGACCATTTCGGATGAGTGACGGGGCCCATTAGGCATGTTGGTCCTTGTGATGTGGCATAATTGATAAGTCGGTGTTGTGAATATATCGGTTCACAAGTCTTTTTACCGATTTTAGTGTGAAAGATATAAGGCTGATGGGACGGAAATATTTGAGAGCAGTATGACTGATCATGCCTGCTTTCAGAATGAACAATAATCCCGTAGACCTTTATGCCATCGAAACAAATGCCAGTGTCCGACTAACCCTACCAACTCTCATAAGCTGCTTTGTGTTGGTCTTCCCAATCTTCTTTAAGAAGACCGGCTATATGACATCCGGACCAGGAGACTTGTATCTCGTGGGCTAGTTACCATTTCAGGACACACAGCTTTGGTTGCCACAGAGGTGGCTCCTCCTTTTTTTCCCAGACCTTAGGAAGCCCATAAAATATACCTTCATCAGGTGTGCCAAGGTGTCCTCGTCCGACCTTGAGTAGCTTTCGTTGAGTAATTTTAGAGTTCCGAGAATAGCATGCGAATGTTGAGAGAGTAGCTTCTCAAGTCCGGCCGCATCTACACCTTTGTCGATACCAGTGTTAAAGTTGGTCCAGCGTTCTTGCTTGGCCTTACGTATTGCAAGTCTCTAATAGCCTGGGTTCCTCCAAGAGTGCATACTTTTGTTCTGTGGAATAGTGTTCCCAGCTCGTCATTCTTGAACTTCTGGTCTAACGAGACTCCATGGATACTGTCTATACCAACTCAAACTATATATGCAATTAATCTAAAAGAGTAGGTTTGTCTCGAACTCTTGACTTCTTAACATTGTCTCTAAAACTGCTGGTACAGAGGGTGATTTTAATTAGTTCTTCCCTGTCTGAGTTACGAAATGCAGGGCTGTTTCCCGTGTTAAGAATATGTAAATAAGAAGTAATTAGATAATCCAGTTGATTACTACATCTGGAGTTGGTGTGCGTCCTACCCCACAAAGTATGATGGTACGTAACATCGCCCTCCCAACAGAAGAAGGAGATCCATTACCTTGCAGTATTCTACCATTATACGTACTTACTCTGGTTGATTTTTGAAAAGTAGGCCTGTACCAGGACTAACTTTCCCATTAATCTAAGATTTGTGGTTATCACCATCAGTTCCCTCGAAATTATTTCTAGCGGCTAGACAACGTTGACTACCTTCGCCAGTAGGCTGACCATTATTTTGAACGCCTTGGGGTCCCTGTAAAGAAACGATCCCTTCTAATATCTTCAAAAGACTATGTAGAATCGTAGAATATGGTATTTTATTAACTAAATAAATAGGTTTCTTTTTTAAACAATGTCTAAAACACCCTTTACACCTCTTAAGATTAAAAGATTTATTTATATAAACAAGTTTTTTTCCCTCTTTCAGTTTGCTTGAATCTGCAACCCTACTTTCAGGAGGGGGCTAGGCTTCGTCCTGTTACTGTTACCAATGTATTAGAGTTTAACGAATCTGACTACAATGGTTATTATCAGCTGAACCGAAATAATCATCCTAATGAACTCAAGGGTCCAGCAAGTTTCATACAAATTGGTAACATCATCGTTGGGAATGGTCGATATAACTTCATCCATCCACTATTTGATGAAGAGGGTGACATAGTTGTAATAGAAGATGGTGTGAAGAAGAAAATTACCTTAGAAGACGCTCCATTATATTGTATATTCAGACGTTATGTTGAAGCACCTTCAACACCAGATTCTAGGCATCATGTGTCTGGGTGATTGGGAGATTAAAAAACAATTACCTTTGTGATTCGAAGAAAGATGATAGTAAGATTTATCTGCTTCCATCATCTTTATCCAAATTCAGATGAAAAATTATATTTTGCAATGAGGAAAGTATACAATTGAATCACATAAATATATATGAAATACTTGTGCTTTTATTTCTTACCCTATTAATCAGAGCACATAGTTTTATTTGAGTGAAATAAAATTTCAAGAAATATTTTTTTATTTGATAAAAAAGAATACATTTTACATTTACTGCTGTAGTGCACAAAAAAATTATTTTTAAATTTGACCATAAACGGGATTTTTTAACTGATGTTTTCTTAATGGATTTCAAAAATTTTCTATGATTTCAAAAATGAATCCGAATCTATTTCTAATATTTGATACATGTTTGATGATTTTGTATGACTAATAAAGTCCAGAAATAAGAATTACGCATATTTCTTTTTTGTGCACACAATACCAAAATTGTTTTTGCAAACCTTAGGTGTTACCAAACGAAGCTTAATATCCCATTTTGGACACTCCTTTCAAGTAAATTTATCTTTTGAAAGTGAAAAGTTTTTTAATTATTTCCAACCCCGAGCTTTATAAAGTTAAACCCTGAATTGGAACAATATTATTCAGTTTTATTGTATAACTGCACGAAAACGGAATAACAAGCTTACTTTTGTTTCGACTTCAAATTCAAAAACCTTGTTCAAACTGACCATAAACCTCCGCTAACAAACCCAAAAGTTATATTTGTTAAATGAACAAAAAGTAAACCTGTTTTCTGGTCTTCCATTGTGAAAAATATAAAATTATACGCATTATTTTTGGGTGCCGGAAAACAAGAAAGATCAGATAATTGGAATACAAACAAAATTTGACAAAACAGACCTTGAAACTGAGCAATTGAAACTAACATTTTAAAGAATAATTATGGAACATTGTGTGATACTGGTGTAGTGGGAAAAGCCTATTTAAAATTGTAAAAATTTTTTCCTCTTATTGTTTCAATAAATTTGCGAATATTACACAATCGCGTTTTTAGGGCCGGTCCATAAAATAGGTTGCGTAACGGAGCCAAAAAATTGTCTCCAAACAGAAGAAAGGCGATTTTTAACCAAAATTGTGGAATAGTACTGGAATCAATTCTTCTAAATAAAAATGATCAATAAGAGGAAATACATTTTACTTCCCACGAAATAGGTAACTTTTCAACCAAAAAAGGTTTTTTTCAGAAAGGAGTCATTTTGAAAATAAAAGAAAAATTGTCTCATGAAACAGTTGAATTTTCGACCAAAAAGACGACTTTATCAAAATAGTTGAACCGAAAAGCTGAATTCTCCACAAAAAAGTTAATTCTAAACCAAGAAAAAATATTTTTATACCATAAAATATGACTTTTCTATCATGGAATAAATTTTAAATTAGTTTAGATAAACGAAAAACAAACAAAACATTTTCACAGAAGCAGTTGATTCCTTAAACGAATAGAAGATGATTTTTAAATAAAAAAATTGAATTTTGAAATGGAAAATATATTTTTCGAATCAAAAATGGAATTTTGAAATATTCAGCATAAAAAATTAATTAAAAAAAGCACATAATTTTTAACTAGTTGAATTTAACCACAAAGGACGAATCTTTAACTAAATAGTTAAATCTTCAACAAAAATACGAATTTTCATCAAACAATATTAATTTTCTAACTAAAAAGAAGAATTAATAATAAAATATATGATTTTTCAACCGAAGTGTTGGATTTTCAGCTTCAAATGGAATAGTAAATTTTTCAGAGAGAAAATTAGTTTTTAACAGAAAAAATTTGCTTAAAAAAAGTCAAAGTTTTAGTTAAAGACGAGAATCTTGAAAAAATGAATGATGAAAAAAGTAGTTGAACATTCAATCAAGTAGTTAAATTGTGAACAAAATGTGATAAATATTAAACTAAAGCGTTAAATGAAACAAAAAATCTACATAAAAAAAGTTCATTTTCAAACAAATTGTTGGATTTTAAAGCCAAAATAGTACATTGTGTGTGGAGTGGTTGACTAAGGATTTGCTTTTAGTGGTAGATTTTAATAATTTGGTAAGATTATGGGCTTCATTTATTTTATGAACTGTGTATTTCAACTGTTATTTCCTTGACATAAGTATTCCATTTTCTTTAAATAAAATTAGAAACTGTAATTGTGTATAGATGAAAGTAACTAGGTCTTGTGATTATTGGTCAGATAAATCCTTTCCTCGTAGATAAAAAGTTAAGCATTAATTATTGTTTGATGGAACCTATTTAAATTGGTATCATTATTGTAAAGGTATTAATTTAATTTTGTATTTTTTTAATTTTAATATTCAAAACAAGTGTATAATTATTAGTGGTGTGCAAAAAACTCGAAACTCGAAATTCGAACGAGTCGATTCGAGCTGAGCTCGTTCCGGTTCGAGTCGAGATCGAGCTTTCCAGAATGCTCGAAACTTTACGAGTACTCGAATTTCTTCGAGAACTTGAAACTTTCGAGAAGTCGAATGACTTCGAGAACTTAAAACTTTCGATAACTCAAAACTTTCGAGAACGCGAATATCTTCGAGAACTCAAAACTTTCGAGTACTCGAATACTTTCGAGCTACTGGAAAGTTTCGAGCTGCTCGAAAGTTTCAGGTACTCGAAACTTTTTAAATTAACAAGAATTTTTTCAAACCCGATACTCGGAGGTTTGTGGGATTGCTGACAGTGATTTTGAAATAAAAATAAAAATTTCAAGATTTTTTATACTTTGGTTTTTAACAGATCTTTACGTTTCGGCACTCACAGAGTCCAAAAATCATAATATGTTGTCGGTGTTTGTCTGTCTGTATGTATGATTACCTAAATGCTGTAGCCACACTAACTTTTAAAGTATTTGTCCAATCGATGAAAAATCTTGAATTGTTACTTTTGATTTTAAAATCACTCTTAGCAATTCAAAAATCCTCCTAGTACCGATTTTGAAGAAATTCTGAATAATTCCAAGAGCTTCGAGACCCCGAAACTTTCGAGTACTCGAATGTCTTCGAGAACTCGAAACTTTCGATTACTTGAATGCCTTCGAGAACTTTTTGCACTCCCTTACCTATAAGATAAGAAAAATTAAATTATGGGCAAAAATTTATTTGGAAGAATTCAAAAAAAAAGTTTGAAGTTTTTTATCATTATTAAAGGTTTGAGGAGATTGAACTTTTTAAAACGATTGATGGGGAAATTATAAATGGTTTAGGTTTTATATTAAAAGAATAATTTTAAGTTTTGAGGATTTCAAAATGTGTGGAAAAATAATATGAAAGTCTTTGAGAACATTTTTTCAATTTTTCAGATATAAAAATTTTATAGGTAAACTGAATTTTAGAGGGTGCGATGAGAATGAAAAAAGTCCATGGGCCAATTTTTAATGATTGTTTGGAATGAATTCTAAGAGAAAATTGGAAAAAGATCACAAAACGTGTTTAAATTTTTCCAAAATTTTTTAAAAAGTCTGTTAAAGATTTTGAGACAAAAAATGGCAATTTTGCCAAATTACATAATTTAAGAAAAATTAAGGAACATAATTCTTTTTAAACCCTCCTGTGAACTTTTTTTTACAAATTTTTAAAAAATGTTGATGTCGGTTTTAAAAAATTTACTTTAAAATTTTAATAAGTTTAAGAGATATTCAGAAATTGTAAAACGATCTAAAAATTTTAAGCTTGTAAAGATTATCTAAGAATTTTGCAAGGTTTCACGAAAATGAAGACTTTTTTTAGGCTCTTAGGATAAATAAAATAATTTTTTTTCGAAAAATTAAAAAAAAAATTAAAGGCAATTTTAAAAAATTTTCATAATCAAAAAAAATCTGGAAAAATTTAATTAATTTTTAAAGATTAGAAGGTTTAGAAGATCTGACGAGATCAGAAAAAAAGAACTTTCTTAATATTCTTGGGAAAATGTTAAATGATTTTTTATTTTAAAAAAATGAACTTTTAGAGGAAATTAAAGAATGTTTTTAAACATATTAAATTCTTTTCCAAAATTTTGAAAGAGTATTAATGTACATTTTTAAATATTTCGAGAACAAACTTTAGGAGGTTTAAAATAATTTCGAAAGGTTTCGCGAGAATAATATTTTTTCAAATGCTTGGGAAAAGTTCGAGGAAAATTTAGAAGGTTATAAGGTAATCTTTTTTACATTTTGAATGATTTTTCAAAACTTTGGGAAAAATTCAAGTTAGTTAAAAATATTTTCAGAAATTAAAATATTCAAAAGCTTGGAAACATTTCCAAATATTTATCGAATATTTCTTGATTTCTTACAAACTTCTAAAAGTCCTAAACATCTTTTAAAAAGACTCCAATTTTCCCGTAAATATTCTGTAAAATCCTACAATACCCTATAAAATAAAAAAATGTCTTTAGAATCTTGTACAATCTTTTCTAACACATCTGAAATATTCAACACTTTTTTTTTAATTTCCTTACAAATCTTATGAAAATGTTATTTATATCAATTTAAAAACAAACTGATGCTACTTATTTTCTTGTTCTCAATTCTCAGAATTTAATTTCAACTCAAATTAAAGTGTTCACAAACTTTTAACAAATAAATATTTATTTGAAATATATGCATGTTATTTTATTAATAATATTATTTTGTATCCTTTATGCACGGAGAGAAATTCCAAGAGATTAATTCACGAAATTGTTTCTTGATTTTTTCACGCTTCGGCGCGAGAACTAATGTCTCGGAGCCCTTGCTTTTAAAGCAACGATCTCAAACTTTAAGGCATTAGGCCACGCCCCTTTGCTTTCAGGTCTCGAATTCTGTGCGTTTAGATCATAGAGTCCGAGACTTTAAAGCACGTAAAAATAGAGAGAGGTGATAACTTTAAAGCCCCGATCTGCTCGACCACACCGTCGCGTCGCACGTCGTTGGGCCCCTTGTACTGTCATCATTTTAGTATATTTATTTCTTTTTCTAGATTATTAAAAAAAATTTTAATACTTAACCAAAAGTAATTATTTTTTACCAGGGCAAAATCATTGTGTATTTACAACTTACATTACATATGCGTATTTAGCAGGATATGACACACATTCAGAAACATATATCTTACAGCACAAATTTTTAAACAAAATCATGATTTTTTAAACAAAAAAATAATTTTCTATTAAAAGAGATGAATTTTTAACCAAAAGAGCTTATTTTTCCCTTAAAAGATTCTGTAAAACTTCCTTTTTCTGGTTTTTATTAAAACTAAACTGGACAGTAATTATACCACTAATTAGTTAAAAATTGTTTAGCACGTATTCAGTACTTTTTGTAAAAACAGCGAGAGGCTATTCACTCTGAAATTAGATGACTTTTTGCCGACGATTGCATTTGATTTCATACAAAGTCATTTCGGATTTCATAGATTGCTTCTTTCTTGAAAGCTACATGCGATTTCAATAGCGACATGTCACTAATTTCAATAAAATTAAGAAAAAAAACAATCTGTTATGAAATATTATTTTTTATGAGACTGCTATGATTGATATAATCGCAAGAGTACGGTTAGAGAAAACATTGTGCGTTATTCAGTGGCTGTTTGTGCAACTATTTACTGCACTTGTCGCTAAAGAGCTATATAGCGCTCACAATATTTATGAATAATAAAATATTTAATGATAATAAAAAATTGCACTTTCTGTGGTTACGGAACTTTCCGTAACTTCAACCCCTTTTCGAGGTCGTTCAGGGCTAACGTTATGGAAATTTGGGTAATTCTAACCCCTTTTCATAGACAGTGCCTAATAATATATGTTTTGAATAATATATGATGATTGCCGTAATTCCCAGTCATCATTGGACAATGATAAGGTTAATCAGTTTAGTGACCTTTTTTTTGAACTTGTCAAGGTGAATCACCCATCAGGCAGTATATGTATTAACATATCCTTATAATACACACTGCAGATCTTGAAACCAGTAAACGTTATTTAAAGTTTTTTTTGCTCCTTTAATTTGTTTGAAAAAGTTTAAAATTTTATAAATTTAAAGAATATAATTGAGGCGCTCAGAACGACGACTAAATATAGCCCACTTTGGGCGAAAATCGTTTTTAAAAGTTACAAGTACGTTAGGTTTTGGCCTATCTATAAATGTTAGAAACATGTAAAAAAACTAATTTTATTTTGCCACAAAACTTGGTTTAAGTTGAGGTGGCTGCTGAGAAATAATTATGACCACTGTGTAAAGCTCATTTTATTTCTTTTTCCTTTTATTAGGTGATATAATGATGAGGATTAAACTCGTATTTCATGTTTCGTGCAATTTTGTATGCTAAAAGATAATTTTCAAAGTTTTTAAATTCTTTTTACGTTTGCAATAACTTGCTTAATTTTTCTGGTAAACATATAGAAATTTTAGGTAAATTTCAAGCTATTTTGGGTAGGTTTCAGGTACTTATCAAGATTTCAATTTCTTAAGTTAGAGACCACATCTCTAGCTTATTCTATAAGTTTCCATCATAAGTCAAAGTTTCTATGAAAGCACCGCCAGGCCACTTCTTTTTTTAGGAAAACACTGTATATAACTACTTTTTCACTGCTTAGGGTAATGTACCCAATTGTTGGCAGGTTAAGGCGAACTACAGGATTTGAGAAAGAAATTAATGTCAAAAACT
>JAWWLR010000155.1:54214368-54229523 GCA_035041075.1 Acraspis erinacei | reverse complement strand
AAAGGTACGCTGTGCTTAGTCAAATTTGAACAAAAATGATTCAAGCGGCCCTGTCTGTTTACGTTCGAAGTCAGCAAATGCTCTGTTCGATTTAAGTGAAGGCCATTTAGGACCTTGCCCGAAACCACACTTCAATGGGATTCCCAGTGTAATTAATCAATTGGTGACTCTTGTTTTGATTTCAGCGATGTATTTTGTATGTTACCAAAAATGGTGATGTGAAAAGATGTATTGATTGTTCTGAGAATTCATGACGGAGTGTGATTCGGCATAAATAAAATGACTTAGATTTCTCGTAAAAATTTGTTTTTGATTCTAAATCATCTGTGTCAAACCTACGTGCGACTAATTTGACAGGACGATTATTCACATGTGACTAAGAACGTATGATTATCGAGGCGACCGGCGCCATGCCGACATTTTTATGAGCATTCTGGTTAGAAATGGATTGACGTCAGTGAGGGAAATCACCAAAATCAAAACAGATTTTTATTCAGGAATCTTGTACTCGTTAAAAAAGCTTTATTTCGCGAGCTGCATGTTTGCTGCAAGATTTATTGCCGATTTGATTTAGTAAAACCAAAGTGATAAAAAAGGTACCTAAAAATCTAATTTGTTGGATTCATAGTTTAAAATTTATTGTGGAAAGTAAATTCTTATTAACGGAAATTTTATTTTAAATGTTTAATTTAGTGATAATTACAATGATTAAATTAAAATGCTGTTAGCATTAATTATCTATAATCTGAGATATATATATATATATATTTTTAAATAAAACGAATCGAATATTTTTACTATACTATCTTGAGTATCCAGTTATTGCAAAGTACGTGGCGCCATTTTATCTTCTTCTACTTAAAATGAGACAATTCAGTGTATATGTAGGTAAAATTAATGTGGGTACTATATTAAATTAAATTTAAACCAATTCAAAATTTTAAATAAAAATATTGAATTTTCAACAACATATATTAATTTTTAATCAAATACTTGCATTTTCGACCAAAAGGATTCATTTTCTACCTAAAAATACAATTTTTCAACCAAACACATGAATTCTCAACCAAACATTTCAATTTTCAAATAAAAAGATCAATTTCAAACAAAAATGGAATAGTTACATTTTCATATAAAAAATTATTTTTATTAATAAATCTTTTCTTGTTTTAAAATTCAACTATTTAGTTTTAAAATTTTAGATAGGAAAAAAAATGTAAACAAAAAATTTAATAAAATGTTGACTCACATCACATCCATTGTTCAAACTTATTATTTGAAAATTCATTTTTTGTTCGAAAAATTATCTCTTTTGTTGGAAAGTTGGTCTTTTTTAGTTCAAAGACAACTGTTAGGATGAAAATTAATAGTACATTGATTTTACTGGAATGTTCTCGCTTTTTTCACAGAAAATTTTATTTGGAGTTTTTTTCTAAAGAAATGGTATGTATGAAAACTCTGGATCACATATTATTATAATCGTTTTAAACTTGTTATGATAATTTAAATTGTAAAATATAAAAATCAAACCGTGTGGACCAATTTTTACAAAAAAGTACACAAAACTAAAACTATTTTTACAGGAATCTACAAATAAATACAATAAATTACAAAAACAATCAAAAAGAAAGTGCAAGTTTTTTTTTTACTTTTTTGTATTTTTGTGTAAATTGATCTATTTTATTGTAGTTTTAATTTTCGAAAAGAATTTGCAAAAAATTACAACTCCAAGAATCTACATTTTTGCAGCCAAAAAGTTGTTCTTTTTCGACCAAGGATGACAAATATTCAGAATATTGCAATGAGATAAGTTATAATAAAAACTTGTTGGCTGCAAATAAAAATCTGAGAAATCGAGAAATAATTGATTACGGTCCTTCCAATTAAATAATTCGAACACTTGAAGATAAAAATTATTTCAATTGAAGTTTTAAAAACTGAACCGCAAATTAAGACACTCAAAGTGAAATATATACTTTTGCATTTTAAACTTTGAAAATTAAAACTTAAAAACATATGAACTCAAACGATCAATAATTTACGCTTATAAAATTGAAGATTTAACACTGTTCAAATGACATTTTTTTATTAAAAGCCGTTAAACTGTAAAACTTTAAATTTTAACTTTTATACATTGTGCAACTAAAAAAAATATGTATATAAATTCCAACTATCATTTGCAATGCTATGAATTTAAGACTGAATCAAAAAATGTATACAATTTAAAGATAGAACCGTCCAAACCGTGTGGACCAATTTTTACAAAAAAGTACACAAAACTAAAACTATTACCTATTACAAACCAAATATATAGGATATATATTAATATCCTATAGGATATAGGATATATAGGACCAAAGATAGAAAGATAGAAACCGTTTTGAATTCTAAAAATATTCTCTTAATTTTTGTTACGAATTATTTTTTAATTTTCCAGGAATCTAATAATAATTTTAATATCTTCGAACTAGAATTTTTCATAGTTTTTTCAAATCCTGTAAAAGTAAAAACAGATTCTTCTTTGAAAATTTTGGAAATCTTATATATTCTTTTTAAATTAATTTAAACAACAAAATTATTTTTGGGTTTTATAGGAATTTTTATGAAATTTTTTGATTAATTTAAAACCGTTGAAAAGGTTTTAAAAAATGATAAATTATGTGTTCGAATTCTTCAAAAATCTACATTGTGCTTTAAATGTTTTGAAATCTTCACGTTTTAAATTATTTTGGAATTCTTTTTAAACTTCTGAAAATATATTAAACTTACTTGCTTGTTTTTCAAATTAGTCATTGTTCATTTGTCATTTCTTAATAAAAAAATTTTAATCTTTTTAAACTTTCTCATAAAATTAGTTTTTAAAAATATATTTTTTTAAATTATCCCAGCAAACTTTTTTTTCTTAAACCCTATAAAGATCCTCAAAAAGCTTCAAAATTTTATTAAAAAATCTTGAAATATCTAAATTAAGTTTTTTACATTTCGAAATCCTTTCCAGTTTTAAATTAAGTTTAAACTAAGGCTCTTAAAGTAATTGAATTTTTTCCCAACTGATAATTGTTCAATTGTCATTTGAACAATACAAAACTTGTTAAATAGAACAAACAAAATTGTGGCATTCAAAGTTTCATTTCAACACTGAAGTATTAACGATTTAAGGCTTTCAAATTGCAAAATTTATATTTTCAACGTTAAAATTTGTAACTTGCTTTATTTTGAAACTTATATATTACATATCTTACAAAAATTGACACTAAAGTAAAATGTTGATGCGAATTCTAAAAGTATTGTTAGTAAAAATTTATATATTTTTCTTTAAATTTGTATATTTCTAGAATAAACTATCAGTACATACAGCACAATTTTGAACATAGTTTCCCAATGTATTAACTTTTGTGAAATCTTGTATTTTTTCATAAGGATATGTAATTTTCTACAATAATTTACGTAAAATTAAAAGTGTTTTTATGACGCCAAACGACAAAAATAAAAAATGTAAAATCCTGTCGTTTTCTGTAATACCGTATAGATCTTTACAACAAAGTAAAAAAAATATTAATAAAAATTATAAAAATTTTTGAATTGTAGAAAAATACTTTATTGTTAATGTTTTTAGTTTTCTACAAGAAAGTACAAGAAAAATACAGCTATTTATATTTAACTGTATTTTTTTGTTAAATTGTGTACACTTTTTACAAAAAAGTATTGGTTTAAACAAAAAATTACAATTTTTATAAATGTGTTACTTTCATGTAAAATTTTTATCATCAGGGATGTTCATTTAAATGGCTACCTATCTAAGCATCTGCATTTACGAGAGACCTTGCGACGAATATAATTATTTAAAATAATGCGTTCATCCTCATGAAAATAAAATAATTAGTAAAGCTAAGTTCACTAGCACTTTTCAGGGATAAATCGATTATGTTTAAATTGAGTCGAGTCATCAAAACTGGTTTGCAGGAGATAAAAGAGGTCATAACCCAGATTAAAAATTCGTTTCCGCATAAAAAAATCTTGAAATGCGGGTTACAAGTAAAATCGCAAATGAAAAAAAAGTTGATGTAGGTACATGCGGGCAGTTAAAAATGAAAGCTAGTTTTTCACGCCTTGTAATTTTGGTACCATGTAATTATAATTTTCCCTCGAAATATCTTTTCTATAATATAAATAATTTAGTAATACATTTTTACGAATGGGCAATATTTTAATATATATAAAAAATGAAATAATTACTGTAGATATAAGGGATTTTAAAGTCAATTTAAAATATTTTTAAAAATTTGTAAAGATTCACCCTTTTTAGAAAATTTCTAGTAAGAACAAAACATATCCTACAATTTCCAAAAATTTTAGAGCTTTCAAAAGTTGAGTTTGAAATGTTCAACCATTTTTTTTTAAACTTTATAAATCGGTACTGGCGGGTCATAAAAGGTTCAACAATAGATCAATCGATGCGTCTCGAAGACGCGAACAAGTACACTGTATATTGTATAGCTGTATTTTAAATATAAAAAAAAGGTTTTCTCATATAAGCAGAATGAACTATTTTTTAAAACGTTATAAATGCGGTACTGGTAGTTTTTAAATTATTTTTATTGATTTTATTGTTGATCAAATAAAAAATTCCTTGAATTTGCTACAAGAAATCGTATCTTCGAGTCGTCTTCGGCTCGTTTACAGCTCGCCTCCGAATTGCTACAACTCCCCTTTGTTTCGCCTCTGGCTCATAAAGCAAACTTCACGCTTGTGCGGAACTGCCTACTTTCCGCACTTGTAGCACAATATACTATTATAAAATGTCCCAATTGACGCATATTAATAAACGGTCACACTGAAATGACAGAAAAAGTCGCCAGACTTTAATGAATCGTAGATGATTATATATAGTAGCAATAATAATAATAATTCTAAGATTTGCATAAATGATTAAATATTCCCAGGGATCTCGAAGGATTACAATTAACAAAATTTGCAGAAACAAAAATCGAGGACACAGCCGGACTGGTGGAATCATGAAGTGATAGGAGCTGAGGAGGATGATTGGAAATTGGAAGTTAGTGGATTTGGGAATAGGTCGGTTTTAAGATAATGCGCGGCCTTGTCGTTTCTTAGTGAGCGTCTGAAAACGTCTGAACGATGACATAATGATCAACGTGTCTCGGAATTTGGCATCCACATACACTTTGCGGTCAGCGTCGCCAAGATTCTAGTGGAATGTCCAGTTCCAGACTCGAAAAGAACATGAAATTTCCTGGTCTCTATCATCGTGGCGCCAAAACGTGGCGTCAAAACGTGGCGTGGGTTGGCTCCAGTCCCTTGACGTCAATTCATTTACATAAATTCCACAGATTCCACTGTTATGTCCAGTGTCCACTGTCCACACCACCGTTGCTTCCGAAATCTCTACAGTCGAGTGACTGAACATACCTCCAGACAAACAGAGCACTTTTCACTTTTCGCTCGGGATTTGAACCCTCACCTCGTCCAAGTTGAGAGACAACGTTTCAAAATTAAACCGACGCACAGTGGGGCGAAATGAAAAAAAGATGTTCAAAATAACCTGTAGGTCACAATTCTTCATCGATTATAAATTTCTTTATTGAAAAAATTCAGCATAAATTCTCAAGAAATCTGTCGAGGCAGATTTTTTTATTTTTGTCTTTTTTAATTTGTATAGAGCTGCAAATAGCGAAAAAAAAGTTGCTTTAAATTTTTTGTTAATTCTCTGTGAAAACTTTTATCTGTGCCATCAGACCTTAGGTTTGATGCAAAAGGATCGGTGAAAGAAAAAATAATTGGTTGATATGTCAATTTATTTTTTATAAACAAATATTTGCAACAAATAGCCAGTATGATGGATGATGTTTTTGTGAAGTATATTTATGCATCGAAATCGCTCGTTTATAGCAATGAGGTGAAATGTGATCATAAAAATGCGGTATCCAATATAATTTGTTAAATTTATAAACAATTATTATAAAGAAATGCATGATTTGAATAGTTTTAGGCAGAAACGGACCGATGACTTGAATACAATCAGAAGAAAATTTAGTTCGATTCTGCCTAAAACCGTTCAAATCATGTATTTGTTTATAATAATTGTTCATAAATTTAACAAATTATATCAGAAGACAAGAATATATCAATGTGTATCACAAGCAATGAGATTCAAAGAAAGTCTGAAAAAAATTCAGTTCGTTTCTGCCTAAAACTGTTCAAATCATTCATTTGTTTATAAAAGTTGTTAATAAATTTAACAAATTATATTGGATATCGTATTTTAATGATCACATTTCAGCTCATTGCTCTAAACGAGCGATTTCGATGCATAAGTATACTTCATAAAAACATAATCCATCATACTGGCTCTTTGTTGCCAATATTTGTTTGTAACAAATAACTTGACATATCGAACAAAAATTCTTCCACCGACCCTTTAGCATCAAACCTGAGATTTCTTGAGAATTTATCATTTAAAAAATTGAAAATCGATGAAAAATGGTGACCTACAGGTTATTTTAAACATCGCTTTTTCATTTCGCCCACTGTGTGTCGCTAAATGCACGCGCGCGTTCAAGTTTTTCCATTATTAATCCCTAACATTAAAGGTGTAAAAAATTTTTAATCCATTAATAAAAATTTGTCTAAATATTAGGTTTAACAAATTTTATAAACAATAATAATAATAATTGATCATTTCGAATTGAAAGCATTTGAATAAAAAAATATATATATTGAACAATTGTTTATTGAATTCGTGCAAAATAAAACAATTTTGGATTAGGGGTCGTTCATTCATATATTACGTTCACTTTATCAGACCATTTCTTAAACCTCCCTTCCTCCATCCTCCTTGTAACGACAAATAATAATATAAAATTATATTAACGAAATAATTGTTGATCAAATTACAATATTTTTAAATATCAACAAAAACATTACTTTTCTTATTTGTTTAATGGAACACTTATTTAAAAATTATAAAAAAATGTCTTCAACATTTCTTCTGACTTGATCAAAATTTTTCTTTAAATATTATGTCATATTATAATTTTTTATTGAAAACTGTATATGAAAGAAAATTGTGACTGGCTACAGAAATAATGTTGGTCAAACCCGTACCCCTTTTCCAGGTCCCGCGGTGGGCGGGAAGGCATCCCTGTGACTGGTCACAGAAATAATGTTGGTCAAACCCCTACCCCGCGATATTGTGCATATTGGCTTAGATGAACGCAAAAAGCCAGGATTTTTATGGTTTTTTTAAAAATGAAAATCGATTATCATTAATTTTCGCGAAAATTATCATGAGAAAATGTTCAATATTATAAACCTTTAACATTGAAAAAGAACGTCATCTGAAATCGAAAAATCTGTTCTCATCATGAAATAGTGATATTATAACTTTTTTACATTCAAACTCTTAAAAATTTCAATTATTTTTAACCTCAAATCTTAATTTTAATTTTAATATTAAAATTTATTGAAAGAAACAATTGTAAAGTTAGCCTTCAACATGGAAATTCAGAACTATAAAATTGTATCTTTTTTAACTTTATCCTTTTATATGTTTAACAACACAATTTTTAACTTTTTAATTTCAAAGGTTTTAGTTTTAAACACTTTATCTAGACTTCATCTTTAAAAAAATTCAACTAATATTGGATATTTTTAAGCCTTTCAATTCGAATTTTTTTAAAGTCGTGTTTCAAATGTTCAAGATTTTGGAACATTTTCAAATAAGTAAGAATTCCCTATTCAATGCCTGGTTCTAAAATCCTCTCATTTTCAAGGCTTACATTTAAGAAATTATGGTCTAATATTCCATTACTTTGAATTTATTCTGGAGGAATTTAATTAAATCTTGTTCAATTACAAATTCTTTAATCAGAAAATTGTGCAACCATAAAGGCTTTCAATTTGGTTTTCTATGATTTTGAAGAATTTAAAAAGAAATTGATTTTGTACGTTTAAAATTGAAATCAAATAATTTAGAATAATTAAATCTGAAATTATTCAATTTAGAATTGACTAATAAGGCTTTTAATATATAATTTTATATTTCTTAAATACATACATAATAGTGCAATGGTCCTGATATTTTTAATGCACGAAACTCTCGCTTTCAGTCCAGTGTCGGGGGTTGCCTTCAAATGGCTTTGTGGACTTATTTCGGGGAGATCGAAACGTAAACAGTGAGGGTCGCCTGACTCGTTTCCCATTGGAATTTATATATATATATATAGTCGCAACCGCTCTCGCCCTGCTTCCCTGAGAAACTGCGGAGCCATCAATTCTAGGAAGGCCGAGAACGGGGTGACTGAAAGCGAGAGTTTGATGTATTTAAATTTGAAACTACAACAATGAGAAATTTAAAACCTCCAAAACTTGAGAATTTGAAATCCAAATATTTTCGAATTTAAGATTTAGGAGTAAAAAAATGTAGTTTCAAGTGCTCAAAAATTAAACTTTTTCAAAATTGCGAAGATGGTTAATTTTCAACCAAGAAAAATCAAAACGAGTGTTAAACACTCGTTTTGATTTTTCTTGGTACCAAGGTTGAATTTTTACGGTTTCGTAATCCCGGGCTGAAACGCTTATGGTTTCTGTCGCATGTCCGTCCGTCCGTCTCTCCATCGTACTTTTTTCCAAGTAGGTGAAGTGAGGGGAGGGGAAATGAGATGAAGTGTGGATGAGAAGGGGAAGTTAGAGGAAAGGAGGGATGATTAGGGAAATTGCGGAAGGAGGGGTAAAATGAGGGTAATGGAAAGGAATATAAGTTTAGGGAGGGGGAAATGGGGGTTATGGAGGAGAAATGTTGGGAATGGAGAAGAAGGAAGGGGAAGTTATGGGAGGGAAGAGAGAGGAAGTCAGAGGAAGTTCCCTAACTTCCCCTCCCCTTACTTCTTCACCTGTACTTTCCCTTTCACCCAATACCCTTCACTCACTTCCTCTAAAAAGAAAAAAAAGTTTCCGTGATAAATACCTTTTCTAGATTTAACAAAAATAAATATTTTCATCATTAATCTGCAAAAAGATATGAAAGAATTTGAAAATTGTTTTTAAATGCGAATAAAAAATAAGATCTTCAAAAACTCCAGAAGTAAACAAATCTAAAGGTCAAAATATTTACCAAGTAATAAAAAAATAGAATAAAATAAAATTAAGAAAATAAATGCGGACTAAATACTGTAAAAGAATTTTCCATTAGATTGACCCCATTTCCAGTTAAAAAAAATAAATAACATAAATATAAAATTAAAATAAGAGAGGCAACAAGACTAAAAAAATATAAAAAAAACAAATAAAAAATTTTATTTAAGGAAATTTTTTATTTAAATTTAAATATTTGATTAAAAATGAAACGAATTTGATGAAACTTTAACTTTTTGGTCGAAAATGAACTTTATCGTTAAAAAAATATATATATTTTCGGGTTGAAAATTCCCCAGTTTTGTAGATAACTCGTATTCTCTTATCTTTAAAATTTATTATTTTTCGATTGCAAATTAATCTATTTAGTTGAAAATTCATGTTTTTCTTTGTTGAACATTAATCTTCTTCCAGGAGAATTCATATTTTTTGTTAAAAGTGTAACTGTTTGTTCAAAAATCTCAACCTATTTGTTTTTTTATCTTCGAATGCCTTTAAATTGAACATTTTAATTTATAGGAAGTCTGATGAACGACGGAAATTGAAGCGCGGAAATGGAAGTGCCGATTAAACAAATGATTTGTTAAACAAAGCACCAAGTTGTGTAGATATTTCTCTGCTTCAATGTATATCGGAAATTGGAAATCGGAAGTGGTGCGGTAACTGCAGCTTGACGTAGAATAGGAAATGCATTCTTTGTCGTATCCACGTACGACAGTCATTGCCCCCGGAGCTTCGACTGCGTTTCGGTTGAAGAGATTCCGCAATTTCGTACCGTTTGGTAATTTTACAAAGAGAGTAAAACTCCATGCACAGAATCTCTGTACAAAAATCTTTTCACTTTTCTTATTTGATCAAAAATTTATAAATTCAAATTTTTCCCATCAGTATGTGTGAAGCTCTTCACCTGGGGTGATTGCTAGATAGATTGATCAGCGACCTGGTTCGAAGCAGGTTGCAGAAAAAAAGTGTTATTCAAATAAAGGACAAAGGAATTCTGGAATAATCTAAAAATCTATACAACAATCGAATTTTCGCACTTTTCTCGGAAACAGCATAAAGTCCAAAAAAATTGAGATAAAAGTTTACGGATCTAGAAAGGTTCTATATACAAAAGTATATTGGTTAAATCTGCATAAAACTGATAGGGCAAAATAAAAAAGGTGGGATTTACCTGAAAATTTTCTTTTCATTTTTCCAAAATTAAATTAAATATATATATATATATATATATATATATATATATTATTTTTAATCAGTTTTTATTTCTTCTCCTAAACAATGCAATATATCCCAAGAGCATATTTTTCTTCATTCGCAAAAGAGCATCTTCATCGTTTTGCCTCAAAACAAAATAAAATATGTTAAATGTGGAGTTTTTGAAAAAAATCCACTTTAAATAATTCTAGAAAAACAGCCGCCACTTTTTTATTTTTTAAGTTTTCTATTTTTTCTTGAAAATTTTTTCACTTAGAAAAAAATAAATTGTCATTATTGAGGTCAAATATTTCACAAAAATGATTGGATAGTAAATTTATGTTTATTTTTGTTTCTTATACCTTTTTAAATTAGCTCAAAAGTATGCTTAAAAATAATCAATATTTCGTCAGTTCAAACCTAGTGATACTTTCATTTTTTAAATATTTGTTTCAATCAGAAAATTAGAGATCTTTATATTATAAACAAATGGTGAAAGTAGTTTTAATACCCACAAATAATAAATATCACCTAAAATACATTTCTAGAAAAAATTGCAAGACAAGATCTATTTCGGTTATAGAAATAAATTAATAAATAAAAGCTGAATGGGTAAATATTTCACTTGTATTTATCTTCATACTTGAATCCAAATTAGAAAGAAGAGAATTATCGATATTTTTCACTCCTTGGTAATAAAAATAACACTGGTAGAGTAAAAATGAACTTTTTCAGAGAATGCAAAATTTATGCAGCTATTTTTGAAACATAAGAGCAAACTTCTGAATTTGTCGCATATCGAGGGATTGTGTATAATGAGAAACGTCGATCAGGTTTTTTTCTGGGACGTGAGCATTTCGGATCTCATTTCGCTAGGGGGATTCCCAATAGCTTCGGGCCTTCCAGATTTCGTGACGCAAACGGAAATTCTAGTTTTTTCTTTTCGAATCTTCAACACTTATAAAGTTGCTGATACATCCACCTTATATTATCCTCGTGTCCGAACTCTGAATGCTAAAGAATTTCTGCATTAATTGAAAAGCGCGCGTCCAGTCGGTACTCAATTTTTTCCGCATGCCAAAAGAACCGTATAAATATCGAAAGGATTTGAAAAGAGAATTTGATTAAAGCGGAATTTGACATTTACTTTGTGAAACCAAATTGAGAATTGAATTTTAATTAATTCGATTCACGATCCTTTCAAAAAAGGCTTCTGAATTCACAAGGCTTTTTTCAAATAGGTAAAAATAGTTTCTGACAAGCCATTTTTTTAAATAGGAAAAATTGTAAAATTATTGGTTTTGAAGTTTGAGAAGTGATACTAAATGGACCATGGTCAGAAATCTTTTTTTTAATCATGGTTTTCAATGAAAATTGAAATAAGGGAAACATTTTTCTGAAATATGTCAAGAACATTTATTTTATTATAGATTTCTTTCACTTTTCAAAGTATTAAGTTATGATTTTATCATTGTATTGCGTTCTTTCTGTTATTTAATTGTATGCCGCTAAGCTATAAATCTTATGCATGTATAATTTGTAGTCTGCCTACAATTTTAAGTATTCTGAAAGTTTTAAATGATTTCATAAAATGACAAGGAATCTCACAGAATCATTCAGAACGATTTAAATCTTTAAATCTGTTGAACAATTTCTAGAATTTGTTAATCTCGCACTGAATTTGAAAACTAAAATAATTTTTGGGGCTTATTCAAAAATGAAAAACAAGTACGTATAAGAGAGAAATGATGAAATTAAATAACTAACAATAAGCAAAATGATCGAGCCCTTTCTACCCGTGTTACAAGAACTCGTGGCGTACATTTGAAACCGTTGCATAATTTTATCCAACCAGATCTGGCAAATGTATTTTTTTCATAAATAAAATTCTCGAAAAAATGATAAGTGTAGATGAATTATTGTTTATCCTTGGAATAGTTTAATCTGTTTGAATGATTTAAAAAATGTAATATCACATGAAACGAATTTAAGTTTTTTTAAGACTGGATTCTGAATATTTAAGCTTTCAATCCCATTCTTTTCACTTTTGGGTTTTTGCGAAAAAGTCATAGACTTCACTCGTCAATTGGTCATCGATTTAAAGCGGAAGAGTTCTTGCAAAATAACATCACTAAAGACATCGTTAGCGACGAGTGATTGCTACTTTCATTTGCGTATTTCTGCGATAGTCCCAGTCAAAATCCATGAAAAATGTTTACGCGTAAATATCATCAGATATGACCTAACGGAATTTAAAAAGATAGTTTAAAAAGTCTTAAGCTGAAAGTAAATTTCGATACAAAAAACTCGGCTTTAGATTGTAGATCGATTGCCTTTTACATATTGAATCTTTTCAATTTTTTGTTTTAAAATTTCAAAAATGTTATTTAATTATTTTAATTTTGGTCGCTTTTAAATGAAAACTTCAAATTCAGCACTACAATATTTTATGTCATTACGAGATGGATGGTCTTGAATTCGATTTTTTTTTAAATCTCAGTTTTCCAAAGTTCCACATTTGGACAATTTGATAAAAACATGTTAAAAAAAAACCTGTTTTGACGAGTACAACAAACACTCTGGCGTTGGTTGTCTCTAAATACCCTAAATTCTCTGAACTCTCTAAATTCCCTGAACTCTCTGAAATCCCAGAATTCTCTGAATTCTCCGGATTTAATTATTTCTCTAGATTCCACAAATTCTCTGAATTCCCTGACTCCTTTAAATTCCCTAAATTTCTTGAATTTTCTAAATTCCCAGAATTTTCGGAATTCCCTTAATTGTCTACATTTTCTGAATTCTGTGAAATCACATGCTCTCTGAATTCCATCAATAATTACTTGATATCCAAGAATTCCCTGACTTATCTGGATTCCATGGGTTCCTTGAATTCTCTTATAATTTTAAGAATTCTCGAAATTCAAAAACTCGCTCAATTCCTTGAATTGTCTTAATTTCACGAATTCTGCAAATTGGATGAATTCGCTGAGTTCCTTCAATTCTTTGAAATCAACGAATTATCTTCAACCTACGAAATTCCCTGAATCCTCTAAATTCTATCAATCACCTGAGATCCACAAATTCGCTGAATTCTCTTGATTCTATGAATTCTCTTGATTCTATGAATTCCTCGATTTTTATTAGTTTTACGAACTCTTAAAATTCCAAGTATGAAGACCGAACGCGAAGCGCGAGATCCAATAGATTGCTCAAACTTGTGAGCAAAGCGAGCCGCGGACGATGAAAATATGCCCGAACGACAGGCAGATTTGTTTTAACAACGAGGTATCGAATAAATTGAGACATTTTGAAACTAAATTTTTTTTAAATTGTAACACTTTAAAGTGTCAAATGTTAAATACGGCAGTTTTTGATTGATTGATTAATGATTTTTTAATTCTAAGAAATATGTGTGTCACGAAATTCTCAAAAGCATTGTTGTCGCTTTTCTTCAACGTGCCTTTTTAGGTTTTGATCTCGTGGCATGACAAATTTCACTTTAAAATCGATCATTTATATATTCTCCACATTTTCGGAAATGAATATCTCTTGAAGAAATAAAAATTGCTCAAAAATCGCTGTTTTGAAATTTGACGTTTGGATATGACCAAGTTGAAGTTGGTTATTTAAAAGCTGAATTACTTGGTTAATTTAATTTTCATTTAAAAAAATCATACTACTGATTAAACTGTTTAATTAACGGGTTCTGTAGATTAAGTTTCTTACCAAACCCGAAATTTGATAAACGCTCGTTATTTTGAAATTTTCTAATCTTAAAATGTTGACATTTTTAAATAATTTGTTTAATATTTAATCAGGAAGTTTACGATTAATGCTAATTTTTGTTAAGAGAATTAAATTGCACTGGAACCTGGAATTAGAAACCTCAGATTTATCATGTTCGTGATGAGGGGAGCGGCGGAATCGAGGGAAAGGTGGTGCTTAGTCAAGCGTGACGAACCAAGAATATTCTATCACAAAAGGCAAAGTTTCAACAAAATTCTTTCAACCAAGTAGCTGAAATTTCACCTGGGGAGATAAATGTCCAACCAAACGTGGAATTGTTACATTTTCAGCTAAAAAATTAATATAAAACAAAGTAAATTTATAACAAAATAGTTCAATTTTGAACAAAAAGGAGGGGTTTCAACTTAAATGATGAATCGCCAAAAAGCAAACAAATTAATTTTTTACCAAAGTAGTTGCACTTTCAAATAAGTAAATTCGAATCAAATTCAAATAGTCAAATTTAATTCTACCTTGCATTTTTTTCAATTATTCATTTTAAATAAATATAAGTAGATTAAAAAATTTAGGTAAGATTTATAAAAAAATGTTAGAAAATGAACCGAGTTTTTTCTAAAGAAATGGTAATTAATTATAGCTTTTTAAATTGTAAGTTAAAGTTTTTAGTTTTGATATATAAGTAACAATTCTTTAACAATTAATAATTGAAATAACTACAAAAAAAATTCACCTTATAATTTCTAAAGGGTTCGGTAAAAAAAATTTAATCGTTCATTTTTTGATGTTCCAAACTTAAACTTTATTTAAAATGATATAATATTCAACATATACAAATGTATTGATTCGTTCATATTTAGAATTCAGTTATTGCGTGAAATACTTGTTTTCTTCGAAAAAGAAGCAACATTTTTGCATGAAAAATGGTAAACTTTTGTATACTTTCTTGTGCGATATGGAAAATAGAATAAAATGCAATAATATACACAAAAAATACAAAAAAGTACCACATTCTTCCAAGCAATAGACAAAAGGCAATAAGAACATCGAAAATGATAGTG
>JAWWLR010000155.1:54136547-54150780 GCA_035041075.1 Acraspis erinacei | reverse complement strand
AATTATTTTTCGAAAACTCAGTAAAAAGAATATCATTTTTTCATAGTGTTAATTCTTGAAATGGAGATTCATAATATGTCGTATTTAGAATACTACTTTATCTTCTTCGTGTTTTAAATACTCGTATGATAATATTAAACTTCGGTATTGTAATACGAATAATAGTAATAAAACCTCGGTTTTCCTTATTTTGGAAGGATATTATACTAAATTCTAATTCAGTTTTTTTTTCATTTATTCTAACAAAAGTTCTCTCAGTGTACTTGGTTACATCTTAAGAATTGTCTATAAATTATAAAAAATTGAAAAATGGTTGTGACTTACTCTAGCATAGTTTCTCATGCCTCAAATTTTTTGTTTGAATAGCAAACATCCTGGGCAACTGCTGTCGTTAAAAAAAAGTGAAAGAGAAAATAGGAGAATGACCGATCGTGGTGGTGATGGAAAGTGTAATTAGTGTAACGAGCGTGTTAATAGAAGCCACAGCTGAAAGTCAATCCGTCTGCTGAATCTGTCAATAATTTCTTGTTATCGATCAACCCCGATCTTTTTAATGCTCGATAATCAGAGGAATCCTAGAAAGAATGTTACATAAAAATACTAGAAACGTAATAAAGTCACGTAGATTGGATGAGCATATAAGTAGGAAGTAGCAGTTGAACATGTTGAATTTAAATATAAAAGTCGAGAGACCTCATCGGAGGTCTCTTAACGATCTTTACAAATATGGAAACTGATCCTTGCCTTGGAACGTTCATGTCATTTTATTTATAGTATATCTATATTTTGTATAGTCAAAAAGAATCGAAAATGGTTTTTTTAATATAATCATTGGATTTGCATTAGTTTTTGATGTCCATCTTACTGATGATAAAAAAATGATATTTCTATAAACTGATAATAACTCTTTCTTCCAATGAACTTCTTTAAAAGGTCAATCAATATTGTGTTTACATTTTTTTATAATTATCTGTGAAATGGAATTATTTTATCTTGTTTAAAAAAATTCTATTTTCAATAAGGTAACTGGACGTCTGGATTAAGGTTAAATAACTTGAAATTATTTATCTATGTCTGAGAAGATGTATTTTCCCAAAGTCATTAGAAACTTCCTGTCTGCCTGAAGTACTCTAATTTTTATTAACGTTATGTGCAATAACTTTCTTCTTCATGGATTCATCGCACTTTGCGTAATAGTAATTATAACAGAAGAGGGGAGGTTCTCTGATCTCAAAGCGAATGTACAGGAAATGCTTTTTAATCGAAATGCCTATACGTTTTTTGGATTTACCCCTATAGATTAATAATTCAGAAAAAAGTCATCCGAAAAATGGACAGTTTTTACACAAGCAATTTACAAACTTTCAATCATTACATGTATTGCGATAGAAAAATGAATTTAATATTGAAATTTTATCATCAACCATGTTTTCTTAGAAATCGCTAGTTTTGTCATCCCGTAAGGATTCAAGCAGGGAAATCGACATTGCTTCTATCAGAAAAAGTGTTTGAATTTATTATTAAGGTTGTTCTAAAAAACCTTAAATATTTACTTAAAGAAATAGATCTTTAAGAAAAACCAAAGCCAAGCGATTTTTTAAACTAAGCTATTGGGATATTGAAACAATCACAGGAAGCGTCTTTTACCACAAAAAGTGTTTCAATTTATTTTAAGAGTTGTTTTAAAATTTCTTAAACATTTAAGTAAGGAAATTACCATTTACTAAGAACATAAATCATGTGAGATTTTTTTATTAAACTTTATTAGGGTCAGAAGTCACTTTTCAATAAATGTTGGAAAAATGCCCTTGCAGAAAATGTCGCTGAATTTAAAAAGGGTTGCTTCCACATCACTTCAAATAAATTCAAACTTTTTTCCTGGCAGAGTACGCTTCCTGCAATTATTGTGAAGCGATTTATGATATCAATAGTTAATCGAAAATATCCCTTAAAATAAATTCAAGGCGGATTTGAGCGAAAATTACCTCTCTGTATTTTGATCGTTAATATTATTTGTATTTCTATCAGAGAAAATAAAGTTGAAAAAAGATATGTGTTTCGAAAAAACGTTTGGATGGCTGATGCTTTGACCCAACACATTTTAGATGAATGGGGCCTAGGATCTCTTATAGATGTATTTCAAGGTGAATGATTTGTACATTTTATTAATCGTTTTATTTAATCTCTAAAATCCTAAAAGCATACTTGAAGGTAATTAAGAAAGTATTTAGAGTATCTCTTTGATCTAATCACCGATTATACTAGATAATTAGATGAAAGAATGATAATTCCGAAATATAATTGTGATTACTTACACGATTTTTTTACAAATCAAACACTATTTAATGAATCAATACATTTTGTTCTTCTAGCTCTTTCTCATGCAGAAAATATTATATATTTAAAAAAAATACATTTTTCCCTTAACAAAATAATTTTTGATTGAAAAAAATCGTATTGTTCCAACAAAACTATTTTGTTAAGTCTACCAACGTTTAGTTCGCTCGACAAAAAATAATTTTATTGTGATTACAAATGTTTAGTTCCTTCAGCAATACTAATTTGTAAAATCAACAATATTTTTGTCAAGTCTAAAAAATCATTGTGTTGAGCTAACAAATATTTGGTTAATTTAACCAAATAAGTTTCTTCAATTTACAAAAAAATGTTTTTATGCGTACCAAACTTTTTGGTTAGTTAAACCAAACGCTTAAACAAAATAATTTGTTTTTCTCAACAAAACGATTTTGTTGCTTCTATAGCTACAACAAAATTTGGTTGAGACAACGAAACTTTTGTTTGGTCCACCAAGCATTTTTCTCAGTGTTTTCCGATAATTACCATTGTTATTCCATTGTGAATCTTTAAAAATAATGAGAACCAATATGACTTTCTTTATTTTTAAGAATGGCAATTATTAAATAAAATTATCCAGGCAACAAGAAAAGATCACAAGAGTGTTGAAAGCTTCCGCTTCTGAGCGAATCGATTTTTTTCGTGAGGCGTCATACAGAATCGACACCTTGAACCGATTTCCATCGAGCACAATAATTGTGGGTGACGCCATAAGTGTCGCGCTTCATCGAAGTTGCATTCAATGTTAATTCGAAGCATGGAGGCGAGGAAAACTACGAAAAAGAATAATTTTCTTTAGCACTCGCAAATCTCTTGGTCAATCTCTATGAATATTGATAAATATATTTTCTAATGCATTAATTAAAAACTAGAAATCCGAATTTTTATCTTTGAATGGGGTTGGCCCAGGGACACTATTTAAACCTGTTTCGAATTTTAATCATAAAACTAAATATTTTTAGACCAAATTTAATTGACCACCTTTTTTCATTGAATAAGAAAGATGGAGCAATAGCCATTTTCGAAGAGTCACAACTATCAGCGCGTCAGTTGCATCAGGTTGCGTCATGCGTCAAAATCCAACAAATAGTTCACGAGGCCCTAAATGTTTACGTTTGGATGATCTGGATTTAGTTAAGACCACTGAAAGCCATGGCTACAACCGAAATTAAATACAACTTCCAAAGCAAACAAAGAACTCTGTTTATCGAAAATCAATTTTTGCTTTACTTTTTTCTTCAACTCATATAATAATTGACCCAATTCTTTGAAATAATAACTCAAACAAACTTTTAATTTATCTTTCTGTATGTACTTCAAATACCGTACATATTTAGGTAAAATTAGTGCGGGTACTATATTAGAATTAATTTAAACCGATTAAAATTCCTAACATCCTAAGTAAAAATACTGCATAAATTTTCAACAAAATAGGTGAATTTTTAATCATATAATTCAAATGAAAAAATCCCAAAAATTGAAAGTTCCAAAATATAAAAATCCCGACACTGTTAAATTCCCGGATTCCAAATTCCCGAATAATATATTTTTCCAAATCGTTGTTATTTAAAATTCAAACATAAATTTGAGAAATTTTCAACATTAAAAATAATTTTTTTCTGATAAAAATATTTGATTATTGTATGTTTAATAATTAAATAATATTTATAGAAAAATTAATTGTTTGAATTCGAGAATTTTCTAGTTCGGATATTTTATAATTCGGCAATTTTTTGTCGGGATTTTTCTAATTCGGTAATATTATAAACTGTTCAGGAATTTTCCAATTTAGGAATTTCATTGTTCGGGGACTTAATAATTCGGGAATTCTCTTATTCGGGAATTTCCCGATTCGGAAATATTATTATTCGGGAATTTTCCATTTCGGTAATATTATAAACTGATGGGAATTTTATTATTCAGAATTTTCAAATTTTGTGATATTATAAACTGAGCGAGGAGTTCTTAATTCGGTAATTTTATTATTCGGAAATTTGATAATTATTCAAAAATATTGTTAGGGACTTTTCGCCAATTCGAAAATTCTTAAAAAATAAAATTCTCAAATAATAACATTCGTGAATTGGAAAATTGCAGATTTTAAACAATATAAAAATTTGGTACGATTAAAATAATTTTAATTTTAATAATTTAATTAACCTTATTAAAAAAATTGTTGTGTAAGTTCTGGAATATTCTAGTACGGATATTTTATAATTCGGTAATTTTCTGTCGCGAATTTTCAAATTAGGTAATATTGTAAATTGTCGGGAATGTTATTATTCGGGTATTTTATAATTCACGAATCTTATTATTCGAGAATTTTCCGATTCGGAAATTTTTTAATTCAGAAATATTATAAACTGTCGTTAATTTTATTATTCGGGAATTCCCAAATTCGGTAATATTATTAACTATTCGGAAATTTTATTATTTGGGCATTTTATAATTCGAGAATTTTATTAAGGATGACTGGAAATCCAAAAAAATGGAATTCCCAACACTGTAAAATTTCCGAATAATAAAATTACCGAACAGTTCATAATATTACCGAATTGAAAAATCCCCTAATAATAAGATTCTTAAATAATAAAATTCCCGAACTGGAAAATTCCCAAATAATAAAATTCCCGAATAATAAAATTATAAAATTGGAAATCTACAAAATAATTAAATTCTCGACAGAAAATTGCCGAATTATAAACTATCCGAACTAGAAAATTCCCGAACTTAAACAATTCAACTTTTTCTTACGAATACAAAAATTTTAATGGTAATAATTTAATTAACTTTATAAATCAAAAATTTTTAGTAGTTAGAATTATGGAATTTTCTAGTACAGATATTTTATGATTCGGCAATTTTCTGTCGTGACTTTTATTATTCGGGAATTTTACAGTGGCGGAAATATTATTTTTCGGGATATTTTTCAGTCGTCACTTTGAAAGCAGCTAATGATGAATCATTTACCATCCATCTTGTTTCTTGTTAAATATTGCTTAGCAGGAATCCATGCGTTGGGATCGAATCGTGACTGAGAAGAACATTAAAAAAAATTTTAACCTTCGGATCTCAGAAGCGTGCGATTGATAGGCAGAAGGACTCTTCTTTCAGAACCGCGAAAGGGTTTGGGAGACGTGCAAGCAACCACGTGAAAGAGAAACGATCCAGGAACGAGCTAAGATAAATGGGCCGTAGAGTGACCTGCTTTCCGTCTTAGACATCCTTATTTCATAATCGCCACCTGCGTCACCTCTGAAATCACATTGTGAGAAAACTCACGTACTGGTACACAAAAATGTACATTTCGTCACTTTTCGTGTGATTGTGCAGTAGGGTGGTCCAAAAATGCATTAAACATTTTTTTTTGATCTTTCATGCATAGCACCCCAAAATTTTCTCGAATCGACAGAAAAAAAGTGTTTTTTTTTTAAAATGATATTTAGAGGTTCCGCAAGTCCCATGACGTTTAAGATATATTTCCCATAATAAAAAAATATGTTTTTGTAAATTTTATTCAGAATCATAAATAATAGGTGAATCGAGTTGAAACTTAACATTTCTTTTCACAATTAGCTATAGAATACAAATGAATAATTGCTTTATAAATATCATCCCCATAAGTCAGTGTTATAGGGTACCTAAGAAACCCCATAAGAGACAACTTGGATTTGAGGCGCTAATTATGACTTTTTTCGGTTTTATAAATAAAAATTATTTCTGATATGTAAAATACCTTTATAATTTTTAGTTAGAAGGAGGGAAAAAATCAATTAAATTCAACATAAATAATTGTTTAAACAATGGATTATTAGTTATAATAATATTCTTTTAGATTAATGCTAAAAAGTTGCAGTTTGTTTAAAAATTTTTCCACTTTTTTTTTTAATTTTCAATTAGAGTAAGACAATAATTAATTCAACTGAACAAACACAATTGTTTAAGCAATTTATTATTATTTTTAATAATATTATCTGTGAACAATCGTAGAAAGTTGTGGTTTCTCTGAGACTTTCGACTTTTAGTCAACTTTTCACTTAGTGACGTAATAATTAATGCAAGTTAACCCTTTGGAGCATACATTTTCCCCTAAATATGAATTGTTTGAAACTTCATGCATGGCAAATTTTTTTAGTCGCTGATTACGAATTTGGAGTCATTTTTTGAAATGTTAAAAATTCAAAATGGTCTGCTAGCAATATCATGCTGATAAAAATCATGTCGAATAGAAATCTGTAGCCATTACAAAAAGCCTATAGACGTCCAAATCTAAAAAAAATATATTTTTTCAATTTTTCCCTTATAACAAAAAGTCTATAATAATTAATAATAATTATATGATGATGATCCTAATAATTTGGTATTCATTAGTTTCTTCGAATAAAAAAATTAATTTAAAGATTGAAGATCATTTTTCGTCTTTTTTGTAGTTTTTAACTGAAATATTTTTGAGACAGCACTTAATGCTATCCGATCGAGTTCTTTCAGGGGTGAAACGTCATTACTTAATTTAAATTTTGGAAAAAAAATCAAAAAGCGTTTTCACATTTCAAAAAAAGCTATTTTTGTGCCACCCTTATTTGCATAGATTCGTGTGGTGGGACATATGTGGTAAAGCGCGATATCCGGGTTTTAACGAAGAAAAAGCTATATGAAGTCATGAAATGAACAATTTCGTGTCCCACTTTACCGCACATGATTACATCTAAATTTGGAAGTTTTCGAAATAGCCACAAATATTTTTGAAAATTCCGTATCTTTCCAAAAACACTCAACTCCCGATGTAAGACCATCGGCTTACGCCCTTCGCAGTTTCGTGATGAGTGGAGCCGGTGGGCCGAAAGAGAGGATGTCTATCAGTCAGGCGTGACCAACAGCTCGAGGGCCGCACTTTCAGAGCGTTAGTTACATCAAGTTGAGTCTTGCGTTCAAATTCAATAGAAAAGATTCATGCGACCCTGCCAGTTTACTTTTCGATTCTCCCGATTTAGGGTCAAGGACAAGGCAAGCTATGCCCGCAACCTGTCTTATATCGGGAGTTGCTGGTAATAAAGATAAGTAACTTTTCCTATCTAAATACTATTGGAAAATCTTTTTTCGTATTCTGAATTTGAAATTTAGGCTTTAAATTTGCAAAAGCTTAAAATTGCGCAAATGAGAGTGAATGTCATTTTAACTATGATCGACGCATAACGAAGTATATAAGAATAGTAATTAGGTGAATTGTAACATTGCAAATTAAGCGTTTACAACGTGCTCATCTCATTAAGTAATTCTCGAGTCATTCTCCCTACTCATATGGCTCATCGACACACTAACACGCATATCAGCGTCATCTACTGATTTTAATTCTCTTCTTCTCTCTCGTGCAAACATTTTCAATTACGTGCAACGATGCAACCAAGTATACGGCTAATGAAAAGAAAAATGATTAAAAACTAAACACTTCCAGACACCATAGAATCTTCTAAGAGGAATTCTTTTTCTTATTTTTAGAGTGAGCGCACCGACATATGTAGTAATTGATAATAATTTACGGATCTGACGTAAGGACATTATTCGACATATGTTTAACAATCATTCAATTATAAGTAAACGGCCTTCAAAGAAATGATACTTTGTAAAAATTGTAGGCTTATTGATAATTGACAACAATTTTTAAGAAGTTTAAAATTTAAACACTTCCGAACAATATATATTTCCATATAAATGAATTCGTTTTTTCAAGAAACTTTCCAATAGTAAAGGATAATCTGCTCCTCAATTAAAAAAATAGTTAAAGTAGGCGCCGCGCTTACAAAAAAGGGTTTCGTAGCCGATTAGGATATTAATGAAGTCGTTTGAATCTCCTTATATCCTTCTTTCCCTTCCCTACTCCATCTCTTCTCCCTCGCCTCCTGTAACTACCACCCTTTACTTCCCCTCACTTCCTAGTCTTCCCTACTTGTCCCTCCTCTACACACATAAATGTTTTCAACTTCGCGTTCAAGTAAAAACATTTAGAAAATGTTAAATACTTGAGTTTTTGAAAGTAAAAAAATAAAAGTTGTTCACTTGCAGCATAGAAAGTTTTTTTACATTATCATCTCAATGAGATGATTTATATCAAAATTTACTTTCGCGAATTTAATCAAACCTCGACGTTATCGAAATCACTGTTTCAGAACAAAATTGTAGAAGTAGGCGTCACACGCCCACAAATTAGTTTCAGAGCCTATTAAGGCGTTAATTAAGTATGTAGTTCAAATCTTTCTCTCTCATACTTTCTCTCTCCTACTCCCCCTCCTTTTTCATATTTTCATTTCCCGTCCACAATTTCCCTCTTCTCCACTACCCCTTTCCACACTTTCCCACCCTACTATCCCTTCCATCCCTTTTGTCTTCCACCACTTCTCCCTCCTCTAATTTTTCTGACTCTGCCTACTATCCTACTTCTCTTCCCATTAAAACTTCTCCTGCCTACTCACCCGCACTATCCTTCTACCCCTCCCCTCACGTCCCTCCCTATCTTCCAATCATTTCCTTTACTTCCCATCCCCTTATTTCACCTCACTTCTTCAACAAATTCCCTACGTCGGAAAAACTCGTCAACGTTGTCATCGTGGTCGCACGATAACTTCGACGGAATTACCCTATTGGATTGTCCTTTGGTACACTGTTGTAAAGCCTAAGCAGAAAGGACGAGTTCGTTAACCAGCATTTTTACTCAAGGTTCTGATTTTATCAATCGAAAATGCTTTTTAAACAAATAAAATTCAATTTTCCAATACTATTTTTTCATAGACCGTATATGCTTTGTTTTTAATCGTGAAAAATGTTATTAAAATAAAAAATGTTATTTTGAGGATAAACTATGCAAGTTGGGATAAAATGTCATCAAGCGGAATTGTTCATCACAAAATGATCTATAAGTTTCTTTGATACTATTTTCTAATTTTTATTAAAAACAAACAAATACTTCTTGGCGGGTTTTAATTAAAATAAAAAATTTCCGAATTAAAAGATTCCAAAATGGATATATCTTTCAGCTTTAAAATTTAAATGAAAGATCTTTTTAAATAGTACAGTTTTGTTTTTCATCGTGAAAAATGTTATTAAAAATAAAAAATATTATTTTCAGGATGAACTATGCAAGTTAGGATAAAATGTCATCAAGCGGAATTGTTCATCACAAAATGATATATGAGTTACTTCGATACTATTTTTTAAATATTTTTAAACGCAAACAAATATTTCTTCGTGGTCTTTAATTAAAATAAAAAATTTCCAAATTAAAATATTCCAAAATGGATATATTTTTCTTCTTTAAAATTTAAATTAAAGATTTTTTAAAATAGAAACCTTGACCATAATATTTTCAAAGTTGGATAATTTTAAACTCTGAAAATACTTTAAATTTACAGCGTCTAATAATTCTTCGTTATAATATCTTTACACAGAAGATATTTTGGCGATTTATAGCTGCAAATTTCACATTTTGAAGAATTCTAGTTGCTTTCCCTGAGAATAATCGAGAGGCATAAACTTCTAATTGTAAATGATTACAGTAGAGTCATAAGATAAAATCCTACAGATTATCATCAATCGACGGAATATCATTCTGAGTCTGTTGGTAACTGTAATTTACAATTAAATACATTGAGCATCGGATGTTCCCAGGAAACAAGAGATAGCTGCCATTCATAAATGCACAATTATCAATAATAGGATAAATCATCTCTTGTCGTTATCACTCATCCATAATTTCAGCATACTGACAATTGCGTATTGCTTTCTATTTCTTATGATGGCATGCCTTTTAACTAACGTTCGAGCTAACGTATCTTAATAGGTTTTAAGAGGGCCTCAGAGGGTTTAAATTCGTAACATTTCAAGTAAAAATATTGTATTTTCAACAAAATGGATGACTTTTTAACAAATTATCTGATTTTTCAACAAAAAAGATTCATTTTCTAAAGAAGAGTCGATTATCCAAACAAAGAAAGATTTTTCAATCAAACAGTTGTATTTATAATCTACGAATATAAAATTTTTTTACTGGAAGAAATGAATTTTCTAACAAAAAAAATGCTTTTGAACAATAGAATTTCTACTAAAATAGTTAAATTTTTAACAAGACATATTAATTTGCAACCAGAGGTTTGAATTTCCATGCCGAAAGTATGTTTTTCAACCAAAAAAGTTAATTATCAACCAAATAGTTGAATTTTATAACCTTTTCAAATAAAAAAGACGAATTTTCAACAAGAGGATTAAATTTACAACAAGAAAGTTAATTTTTAACCTGATAGTTGCATTTTCTACCAAAGAACGAATTTTAAACAAATTATTTAAATTTTCAACCAAAGAGATGAATTTTGAACTAAAATTATGAATGTTCAACCAAAGCTGATATTATTTCTTTTAAAAAAGATTTTAAGTTGAAATCAAGCAAGTTGAATTCATCACAATAAGAATTATTTTACACTGAAATATTTGAATATTCGATCAAAAAAGAGAATTTTTTCCCCAAAAGAGATAAATTTTAAAACGAAAAAGCTGAATTTTGCTCCAAAAAAGAAAAAAATTATACTGAGTGGTTGCATTTTTAAACTAAAAAGATCAATTTTAAACGAAACCTCATAGTTGAATGTTTTACAAAAATAAGCGAATTTTCTACCCCCCCCCCCCCAACGATTAAAAAAAATTACATTTTTAAACAAAGAGAGCATTTTTAACTGAAATAATTGTGAATGTTCAAACAAAGTCGATATTATGTCATCCAAAAAAGCTTTTAATATCAAATCAAACACAGGTTAATTTAAACCAATGCGAATGATTTTATAGCGAAATATTTGTATTTTCAACAAAAAAATGATTTTTTTTCAAAATGGATACATTTTGAAATGAAAAAGCCGAATTTTTATCCAAGAAAGAAATAAATTCTATTAGATTCTTAAATTTTTAGTCCAAAACAAATAAGTTTCGACAAAACAGTACCATTTTCAAACCGATAATATGCATTTTAAACAAATAAGGTTACTTTTCAACCAAATATTTAAACTTTTCACCAAAATAGATTTTTTAACCAAATAATATGTTTCAAACAAAAACAGATAACTCTCAATGAAAAATATAATAGTTGCTATTAGTTTTTATTAGTTTTTACCAAAAGAGATCAATTTTGGAACGAAAAAGCCGAGCTTTTAACCAAGAAAGAAAAAAAAACTGAATTGTTGAATTTTGAGGCAAAAAAAAAAAAAATTTCTATACAACAGTTGCAAAACGTCAAAATTTGTTCAAAAACACCCTCTACAGCCAACACTTCTTAATCGATTTTGATCTGCTTTTTTAAACACTCATAACATTTTTTAAAGAGAATCATGAGATCCAATTTGTTACTATATTTCTTAATGCACTTCTGTGTTACAAAATAAAGTAAAAAAGATCAATTTTTTATGATTCCTTAAACAATCAAAATAAACTCGGGCTCAATAAAAATAACCTAATATAATATAACCTAACATAATACATTAATTTTTTAATTTTTTAAATTAATTTTTATAAATAAAAAACGTTCTCCTTTTAAATACAATGATTTTATGAACAAAGTGATATAAAAAATGCACTGTTCGGTCACTTATTTACAGAAATACATTTTTTTCACTAAAAGGATCTTAAATTGACGAGTTTATTTCGATTCTTTACGGAAAGATAAAAAATAAAGTTGTGAAAATTGCTATTTTTCTAACATTATTTGTTAATACAGAAGTGCAATAAAAATAATTTAGTTAAGAGTTTTAAATAAAAAATATCAAACTCGGTTAAAAATTGTCGGCTCTAAGCTGTTTTGGAATACATTTTGACATTTAACCTTACTATGCATGTTTTAAACGATAAAATTAGATATTGCAGAAAAATAGGCAATAGATTTTTGTCTTTTTTTATTTGCAAAAATTCTTGAAATAATAAACAGTTTCAGATTTTAATAATCTTATTTTGCAGGTATAAATATTTATGGAATTTGAATTAATTGTTAAAGTATTTTATCTCACTTATATTATTAATTTTATATATGTTACACATTAGATTCATGATTAAAATACAAACCGCATATATTATTATATAAAAACTGAAAAACAGTTTTGATTTATATTAAATTATCACAAGATGAATAATAAAGTATAGATAAAATATATTTGTTACTTAAATTATTAATTTTACAAACGATTAGTCATTTACACTTTTTCTTAATGCATAGTAAAAATATTTTAGCCGCAAATGAATTAAAAAAGGAACTAATTTTGCGCAATGTGTTTAATATTTCATCATTTTCCCTCTTAGAAGGAAAACTAAATGGTAAAATGTTTAATTCCAAGTCACATTATTCATTTTTATTTTTCTGATCTAAAGGAAAAATTGCTTCTCTCTAGCCATTTTGAATTTTCATCGAATTTTAAATATTAAAATTTGTAATTTTAGCCCATGAGAAGAAGAGAAAATAATATTCAATCATATTTTCCAGAAATTAACTCACCGAATTTGGAGTGTCTTATAGAGGGCTTTGAAATATGAATATGAGAATTTTATGAAGTTCTAAGGAGGGCTAAAGTAGGTCCAATGGCATTCAAGAAAGAACGTAGCGGGTTAGGCAGAGCTAAAATATGTTCTATTTGGAATTATGCAGGGCTTAAAAAGGGCTACATTTCGACTAGTGATACACGAGTTTATTTTTTCCGTTTATATTGCAGTTTAATTAATTTTCATGGTTTTTTATATTTTTTAATATTATAAGAATATTCAAATCTAAGCTATAGGTAGAAATCGAGAATATTCCATGGCCACCATTTTACTCGTCGATATTCTCATTTAGTGAGAGTTTTATTTTTTCCGGTATAAAAATTTCCGGAATGTCTTGTTGAAAGTAGTTTAATGATCCATGCTTCATTTACATTTTTACAGCAGGAATACGTTCTGAAGACAAAAAGTTATCGAGAAATGAATAGAGAATAAAATGTTGTACAAAACAATTGTTAGTTCCCGTGAGATTAAGGAAACATATAGAAAAATTATAAATGTGTAGAATGTTAAGTTAGAGGTTATAACCTTATAGAAAAAGATAATTTTAATTATTCGATAATGCTTTAATAAAATATGATACTTTTATGAAAATAATTAATGTTAATGGATTTGAATTTGTTAAATTTTAAAGGAAACAGAGTTGAAAGCTCAAAATTGCAGAAAGATCAAAGTTCCTATATAGTCTTACAAATTTCAAGATTTATATATAAAAAATAAGTATAATTACAAAACTAAAGTTAAATCTCGTTTCATTTTTTTTGAGTTTATTGGAAATTTTTCGCCGGTCTTAAAAAAAACAATGAGCTCCGGCAGATCCAAAAAGAAAAGATGAAATGAATAATTAGTTTATATAAAGTAGAGAATTTAAGAAAATTCATGTCTACTAAATAAAATATTAGCGAATTCATTGTGAATTTATTGTACAAAGTAGAAAAAAGTATCACCTTTTTAAAAAAAATTACCATATTTTACAGATGAATTATTTTGTGAATCATAAACTATGCAATTACATAAATTAGATTCTTAATACAGAGTACAAAATCTGAGTCTGTTTTAGTACTTATGAGGATCTACCTCACTCTGTTCAGGATCGAATATGCAAAGGCAAAACAATACTTTCTTAGAGGCAAATTATGAAAATTTGTCGATAGTCACAAAATGATACTAAGATTTAGAAAAAATAATAAACAGATTGATGAAATCATCGGATAGGGGACTGAATTAATTAATCCAATCGATCCATTGAGTCATTTTTTGAATAATATTTTTTAGAAATTCAATACTTCATTCCGGTTATTTTACAGCCACACCTCGTAAA
>JAWWLR010000155.1:54033519-54044591 GCA_035041075.1 Acraspis erinacei | reverse complement strand
TTATAAATCGTTACTACTGGTAATCATAAAAGGTTCAACGACATGTCAATCGATGCATTCCAAGTTAAAAAAAGTTTGTCTCATTCAAACATAATAAACTTTTTTTTTTAGACCGTGGCTACGTGTACAGAAATTTCGGTACAAATAACCAGATTTTTTTCGTTACGAATTGGAATCGACAATAGGTGAAGTACGTGAACAAATACGCTAGCGATCGTTTCAAAACGATAGCTAGCGATCAAAAGGATCAAAACTCAATCGTCTTGTTTAAATTTTTTCTTCTTGGATTGTAAATTGTTCCTTTTTGGTAAAAAGTTCGTCTTTATTGGACAAAAGTGAATTATGCTCTATTGAAAAGTTCACTTTCATTTCAGAAATCATCTCTTTTGGTCGAAAATTTAATCGTTTTATTGAAAATGATTTTTTTTTATAGAAAAATGGTCCCGTTCGAGAGAAAATTTCTTTCGGTAGAAAAGTCATTTGTCTTGGATGAAAGTGAATTATTTTTCATTTAAAAGTCTTCTATTATATTTTTCGTTAAGAACTCGTATCTTTCTTAAAAGCATAATATTTTTTTGAACATTAAACTATTTTATTAAAAAGTCATCCTTTGTCATTAAAATGTTATTTTTTATTTATTTTAAAAGCATTCGTCTTTTTTGATATAAATTTTATCTTTTTGGTTGAAAATTAATCTTGGTTGAAAATAAACTGTTTTTTTAGATTTTCTTCTAAAAGTTTCGTTTTTTGGTTTGAAAATGTAACTATTTTGTTGAAAATTGAACTGTGTTTTTTAGTTGAATTTAAACCCTTAAAACAGTTTTTTTATTAAAAATTATTCTTTTAAATAATTAAAAAATTCGTTTTTTTCGTTTAATTAAAACTGTTTTAAAATTCGTCTTTTGATAGAAAAGTCATCTTTCTTTGTTGAAAACCAAATAGTTGAATTTTTAACCAAATAGCAAATCACTTGTCAGTCAAATAGTTGAACTGTGAACAAAATGGTTTGATTTTCAACCAAATAGTGGTATTTTCTAAAAAAAATGGTTGAATTTTTAAACAAAAAGGATGACCTTTTAATAAATATGTTGAATTTTTAATCAAATAATAGAATTTTAAAGCCAAAAAGATCAATTTTTTGGAAGAGAGTTGAAATTTTTACAAAACAGTTTATTTTCAACTAAGCAAGATCAATTTTTAACCAAAAGGTCATATTTATACCAAAAAAGATGAATTTTGTATCAAACCGCAAGAATGATCTATCCAAAAAGAAGAATTTTCGAACGAAGAAGGTGACTTTTTAACAACATAGTTTATTTTTTAACAAAATAGTAATACAATTTTCAACCAAATAGTAGAATTTTACCTCAAAATTCATGAAATCTGCACCATAAATATAACAGTAGATTTCCTAAAAATAAACCTTAATTATCTGCAAAATTGTCTAACTACCATATAGTATAATTCTTATTACATTTCGAAATTGAAAGTATTCTTTTTTCAGGTGTTAAAATTTAGGAATTTTATTTAGTATATGCATAAAATCGAATGGTGAAAGATTTAAAGAAAGCGTACGTAAATAACATTCTAGAAAGGTTAAAATGTTTGTGGTGAATGTTTGAAAAGTATTACTGCAGAAATAATTTGCTGAGTAATTAAATTATGTAAATGATTATAGACTTTTCAGTTTCATAATGATTATTAGGCGATTCTGAGTACATTTATCCATATAATCATAAAAGTATTTAAATCGATAAGTAATTATTCTCTATTTCTGATAAAAGTTGTATCATACTGCAGAATCGTTTCGTAACACTTTAAGCAGAACAAACAGGTGTAATTTTCATTTAATTATTTCACAATACCAAAGAGATTTAAATAACGTTTCTTCCACCTGCACATATAGTTAAAACTTGAAGTATTCATTTGTTGCTTTAACTTCTATAGAAAGCACTTACTTCCTTTTGCTGTCCCAGTTTTAAGATATTGTTTTAATTTTTACTTTAAGGGATCACCCCGTGGGACGGTCCGTTTTTTTTACCTTTTTGGGATTTTTTTTTGACGAACGATAAAAATATACAATTTTGAACTTTTTACTATATATTTATACACATTTTAACAGTAAATTGTGCAAGTTTGAACTCAAAATCTTGATTATAATGCGTGTGTCGCCACTTCCCGAAGACACCCATGTCAACAAAAAGTGTGTCCATGGCCGGCATGATTCCGGGTGAACGGCTTATCCGAAATCAAAAAACGAAACGGCATTTTAATCTGTGAAGCTGTGGCTATCGCCTGAACTAGGATATTTTGAAAATATTGAAAATTGATTAATTGACACGGTTTTGAAATTTTTTGGTCGAATTTCATGATTTTTTTCGATTATTTTCTTACGAAGAAAATGGCTTGGAATTTGTTAATTATCCTAGTTCGGACGATGCGTACACATGTGCTGAATCTACCCTACACATTTTAAAGCAATCAGTCAAACGGTTTTTGAAATATCAAGCCGGCCAATTCGAAAAACTTGGTTTCGAGAAAAACGCGTTTGAAAGTTTGACCGCTCGACCAAGCGGTACGTACACCTAGTCGGTCTAACAGCTGTAACTTTCCAACGACTTCGATTATTGGAAAATCACTTTACCAGAATATTCTAAACATGTGTAGGAATAAATTTAGGCAAAAAAAATCAATTTTTTCGGCCAGAAACACGGGGTGATCCCCTTAAACCAGCCTCTACTAAAAGAGACTTGAACCGTTTAGTTTGGCACAAATAGAGATAATCTTATTTGTATACCAATTCTATAAACAGAAGACATCTGATTTTATCAGTACAGACAACTGATAAGATCCCTCTTAGCATCGCTGTTAGTATTGAGGTCTACAAATATATTGAAAATACGACACCAATTTATCCGAATGACTTCGCAACAATAGGTCGTTAAAAAAAGAAACTCATCAAGAAAGAAGTTCCCCTAAAGGCATCCTAAATAACCTAAGCAATTCTGTTCCTATACTTCAACTGGATTTAAGAACTTGGTAATTGCCAATCTAAATTATTTACTATTCACCATGTTTACAGGTATCAGCAGCCCAAGGCAGTCGCTGAGCAGTCACCCCCTACCATCATCTCTGGACGCAGTCTCAAAGGTACAAAGCAGGTTGAACCCCGAGGTTCTTCACGAGGGTCTTACCAGTCTCACAGGAATCTGGACCGAGTTGTTGCTTCGAGACATATCGTCTCCAATCCATCCCCAAAGGCAAACTAATTGCTGCTCGAAGACTTCAAACCACCCAGAATGTTACGAGATAGTAGATGAATCAGGATCATGTCTCAATTACTACCGCAACGTACCAACTCTCAGTGCTCACATCTGTCGCTTCGAACGCAGGGAACAGATGAATGGAGCTTCCGGATACTTGGATGGCTCAGACCTTTATGGAAATACCGATGAGAAGCTTCACAAAATGAGAACCTACAGCCATGGCAAGGTCGATCCATCAGCTTGCGAAATTTGCAAAGAATCAGGCTCTGCATTAGGTAAACTATACTTGGCTCTACTTACGGAACACAACAGGATTGCTGAACGATTATCCTTGGAAAATAATCACTGGGACGAGTCAAGACTCTATCTGGAAGCTCGAAAAGCGGTTGTTGCTCAAATCCAACATGTTACTTTCAACGAATATGTCCCCAGCGTTTTGGGAGAAGCTGCTTACTCTGATCCTGAATTGAGACCAGCTACAAGTGGATACTATTCTGGATATTCTTCTACCAACAGAGGCGGTGCTCTGGATGCTGTCGCACTTGCAGCTTTACAGGCTTTAACATCTCTCTCTTCACATACTGTCAACTCCTTGGAGAAACACCTGACCGTGTCTGCTAATTATGTCAGTCTGGATGTTAGTCATCAAGACTCTGCTTTTCCGCATTGGAACCCTAGTGCTCTTCTTGTTCACGCTGCCAGGGATCATGGAGTTGCTGGATATGTGGAATTCGTTTCACATTGCTCTGGAAATAGTATGCAGGTAATTATTCCAAGCTTCCGGTACTAATTGTATTTACTAGAAAAGTGTGATGTTTTTAGCTGATAATCAACACCTTCTTTCAGATTCAAAACTTCACGGCACTTGAGCAAATCATGCGCCCAGAAGATGCTAAGGCTCTCGAAGAAATTTATAGTCGAGTTGAAGACATTGATCTTCTCCTTGGAGGAGTCCTGGAAATCCCCCGAGATGGTGCAGCAGTTGGTCCAACCTTCGTCTGCCTCCTGAAGCAACAATTTGTGAAACTAAGAAATTCCGATCGATTCTGGTATGAAAATGACATCCCGCCTTCTGGACTGACACCAGCTCAACTCTCAGAAATTCGAAAAGTTTCCCTAGCGGGAATCCTATGCGCAAATACTGAGATGACTAGGATACAACATAAATCCTTCTTCCAACAAGATCCATACTTGAATGTTCGAATCATCTGCAATCAGCACGATGTACTTGATCTAAGTCCCTGGAATGAGGATCCAATGCCTCCTCCAATCATCGACAACTACATGAGTACCACCGAAGCCGCCGAAATCATTCCAGAAATCAGTTCAGAAGTGATTTCTGCTGCCTTAAAGAAAGCCGTGGAAGATCTGATTGAGAGAAAACAATTGGAATACAAGTCTTGGATGGAACAAAGATATGCTGATCCAAAATCTCCAGCTGGAACCGCAGCCAGTTTCTCCAAGGCGAATAAAGATGCACTCTTACTGGCTAATTCCTCTATTCTTTTCGAATTGGCAACGAATGAAATCATCAACGGTCCTCATGGTCTCAGTCGGAGAAGAAAGAGACAGGCTTTTGATTCTCCTGATAATATTTTGGGATTTCCCAACAGTGACTTCACAGACATTCTTCAAAACGTCGATGTTTCTGGACTGATTCCTAATAAGAAAGCTACCAATCACGAAGAAATCGAATGTCCAGTTGACGAATCTCCCTGCGATCCAAACAGTCCTTATAGAACTCTCTCAGGTCACTGTAACAACTTGAGGAATCCAAATCTGGGGAAATCTTTGACGACTTTCGCAAGACTGCTGCCTCCAGTATATGAAGATGGCGTTTCTAAACCAAGAATTTCCTCGGTTACTGGATCACCACTCCCGAATCCTAGAGTTATTTCTACTGTGATTCATCCTGACATTTCTAATTTGCACAATAGATATACTCTGATGGTGATGCAGTATGCTCAGTTTATTGATCACGATTTGACGATGACACCCATTCACAAAGGATTTGCTGAGTCGATTCCCAGTTGCAGATCTTGTGACTCTGCAAGGACAGTCCATCCTGAGTGCAATCCCTTCCCCGTTCCACCTGGCGATCACTTTTACCCAACTGTGAATATTTCCACGGGGGCGAGACTCTGCTTCCCTTCGATGAGGTCGCTTCCTGGGCAACAGAACTTGGGACCCAGGGAGCAGGTTAATCAAAACACTGCGTTCTTGGATGCTTCGGTTGTTTATGGAGAGAATAATTGTATTTGTAATCTTTTGAGAGGATTCAATGGTAGAATGAACATCACGTCTCATCCGAATCGTGGAAAGGATCTGTTACCTCAGACTGCTACTCACCCAGAGTGCAAGTCACGATCAGGATATTGTTTCGTTGGCGGTGATGGACGAGCTTCGGAACAACCTGGATTGACAGTAATGCACACTATGTGGGTGCGAGAACACAACAGGATTATGGAAGGACTCAGGTTAGTTGAGATTATGGTTGTATAAAACGGTCGAGAAATCGATGGTATTAAATTCGAAATTTCGTGTTTTCCAGGCTAGTGAATCCTCATTGGGACCATGAAAAGCTGTTCCAAGAGACCCGTCGCATCATCAGTGCGATGCTACAGCACATCACCTATAACGAATTTCTACCCAGAATCTTGGGTTGGAACGCCGTCAGTCTCTACGGATTGAAACTCCTTCCTCAAGGATATCACAAGGAATATTCTCCTACTTGCAACCCCAGTGTTCTCAACGAATTCGCAGCTGCTGCCTACAGAATTGGCCACTCCCTCCTTCGACCTCACCTCCCTCGAATGGACCCAAACTACCAAAACATTGATCCTCCAATTCTCTTACGAGATGGTTTCTTCAACATTGATATGCTCTATCAACAAGGAATGATAGACGAAATGCTCAGAGGTCTTGTCGCCACGCCTATGGAAACCCTCGATCAGTTTATCACTGGTGAAGTGACAAATCATCTCTTCGAGAATCATCAAATTCCCCACTCTGGTATCGATCTCATAGCCTTGAACATCCAACGAGCTAGAGATCACGGCATCCCATCATATAATAATTACAGAGCTCTCGGTAATCTGAAGCGAGCATCTACATTTGAAGATCTATCTAGAGAAATGGCTCCTGAAGTAATTGCTAGAATGAAGAGAGTATATCCCTCTGTGGATGACATCGATTTGTTCCCCGGTGGTATGAGCGAAAGGCCTCTTCAAGGTGGTCTTGTGGGTCCAACATTCGCCTGTATCATTGCTATTCAGTTTAGACAATCCCGGAAGTGCGACCGATTTTGGTATGAAACTGATGATCCTAATATCAGGTTTACGGAGCCTCAGTTGTCGGAAATAAGGAAGACTACTCTCTCTAAAGTCATGTGTGAAAACATGGATCAGCATAATGAAATGCAGAGGGCAGCTTTCGATCTTCCGAGTAACTTCTTGAATCCTCGAGTGCCTTGTAGTTCCATGCCACATATGGACTTTTCCGCCTGGAGAGAAACCAGACATGGTTGTCAAATCGGAGGAAGAAATGTCGCTATTGGAGAATCTGGATTCCCAACACCGTGCAGTAGTTGTATCTGCACTGCTGAAGGAGTGAGTCAATTTTTTCATTACTTAATTAAACATGAATATTTATCAAGTCGAATTTAATATTTAATCATTTTAACGTATTCATATCATTATACTATTCAATTTTGATTGAATTTATTTTTTCAATTGTTTCATTTTAAATTATTTAAATTTCAAATCATTCGATTTTGAACAATTCAAACTTGAAACTGACTAGGCTGTCAAGTTTAATTAAAATAACAATTGTTCGATATGGGGAAAATTAAAATTAATTATGTTAGTTGCCCACTTTTACTTTCATTTTCAATCTGAATTACATTACAGAGTAAAAATGAATATGTACCTGAAAATAATACATCTTAAAGAGGGACCCCAAAATAAGCAAAAAATCCGCCCCTTTTTTTCGCCCAACGTAGCTTTTGAAGGAAAGAACATACATTTTCGCAACAAAGCTCAAAATAATCGCAAATGATTGGTGTAACCGGGTTTGTCATTATTTTACCCGAAAAACGAAAACTACCCGTATCAGGGGGTGGAAACCACACCAGTACCATGAAAGTAGGTAACTACTTTTTGGGATTCTAGTTGTTGAAATGGCGCTAAGTAAGAATAATTAACGTAGTTATTATACATTGGCACTCACGTGCCTATATTTATTGAAAAAAAAATCAAAAAATATTTTATCCTCGTTCATGGTCATGAAGTACTTTACACCCCCTGATAGGGGTCGTTTTTCGGGTTTTCAGGTTTGAAATGGTGCTAAGTAAGTAGAATTAACGTAGTTATTATACACGTACACTATGGACAAAAAAATACCTTAAAAATATTGTATACACGTTCTTGTTTATGATGTAGTTTCCACCCCGTGATAGGCGTTGTTTTCGGTTTTCGAGTAAACTAATAGCAAACCCGGTTACAGCATGCATTGACGATTATTTTGAGGTTTGCTGCGCCAAAATTGATCTTTTATCGAGTAAATTTTCTGAATTAAGAAAAAATAATCAGGGATCGCAGTGCAAAAGGATATCAAACAGGGTGGCATAGGTTATTTTTTTCGCGAAAAAGGAGAATAATGGGAAAAAGATTAAACATTTATTATTGCAGACAGAAAAGAAGGAATATTCTTTTTATAAGAAATTAAATTTTTTAAATAATCTTAAAAGCTATTTTAATTATTTATTCCATTAAATAATTTAGTTTTTTCATTGGATATACTTTCCTTGGCAATCCATTCACGGTGAAATGAAAAAGCCAAAAAATGTGTTAAATAAACATTTTTATATGTTTGAAATAGTTTTTATAATCAAGAATATTTAATATTTACTACAATTGAATATTTCATATACCTTGTAATAAAATTTACTTTATTCAGTAAAATTCTCTAGAAAATCGTTAAAATCCTTAAAAATATAGGGAAAAGATTAAAATCCATTAAAGTAGAAATAATTTGAAATTCGTTGAAGATAAACTAAATTTATATTATTCATAAAACTATTTAAAAATCCATAATAACGAAGTTTCTAATATGGAGTCCTAATAATTTTGAAGAATATACTTGGGTCGTAGAAAATCCATTTACAGTGATATAAAAAAGTATAAAAAATAAAATTTATAAAATATAAATTTGTTATATGTTTTTAAATAGTTCTCATGATCAATAACATTTTCTCTTTTAAAAATGCCTTCATTAATAATTAAATCATGATACTTATAATTATAATTAAATATATAATATCCCTTGAAATTGTTAAAATCCTATTGAAATAAAATTTAGCTTATTCCTTAAAGTTCTCTAGAAAATCGTTAAAATCCTTTAGAGTCTTTGCAAACCATACAAATCTATTTAAATAAGTATAATTTTAAACACGTTTAAATAAAATTCAAGCGCACAATAATGTTCCTGGATATCAATTTTTTAATATTAAAAATAAACTATTTATAATAAATATATAATAAGAACTTTATAAATATTGAGTTCTAAAATTATAATTTATAATTAAATATTTCATACACCTTGAAGTTGTTGAAATCCGTAGAAATTCCTTAAAATAATTGGAAATCTTAAAAATTCATTCAAACAAGTAGAAATCATTTGAAATTAGTTGAATACAAATTAAATTTACATTATTCATAAAATTCATTTTTTTAACCGCATAAATAACTTCCGAAATGTAATTATTTTGGAAAAGTCCCTATTTCAAATGAGAATTAGGGTAATTAAATATATAAAACAAACTTGTATTTGCTTAAAGAAAAATATTGGTCACTGAATTAAATTATCGATGAGGTAAACATCCTGTTATTGTCTTTTCATTGTGCACCTCAGGATATCTACATTTTCTTTTTAAAAAACAGGACTTACCTAGGTTTTCCGGGATAAAAAAATTAATTTTTCCAGGTACCTTTTTTTTGTAGTGGAAAAATCATTTTCATGGACCATAGTAGAAATTGTAAATCTAGGGGTAATATAAAAGTATCATTCAAATTTTCTCATACATCCCTAAAATCTGATTTTTTAAAATCAAAAAACCGCTGTTTGGTGCTTTTTCATTTTATCTCGGTGAAAAATCACATAGCTGCAATCGAAAATATTCCGAAGTTTCTCATTTTTCCCCGATTTGTTTAACTTTACAGAAAATCTAATAATATTTTTTAAATTCAATAATTTTTTGCTGTTCAATTCCGTATGAGTCTTTTTTTATTAGATTTGGTTGAAAGACTGAGTTACCGAATTTTAAGCGAATTTAGCAGCTGAACATAAAAAAAAACAGTTAAATTTTGAATCAAATTAAGAAAAAATTTAATTTTTAACGAAAAACGATGAATTTCTAGTCCAAAGTACAACTTTCTTGTCCATATAGACGAATTTTCTACCAAACAATTAAGCTTCCGATCAAAATGTATGACAATTAACCAAATAGTTTAAAATTTAAACAAAAAAAAACCTGAACCAAAAACGGTTGAATTTTCAACGAAATAACTAAATTTTCCGCAAAATAGATCAATTTTCAACGAAATATTTCAATTTTTAACCAAATACATGAAACGTCGAAAAAAATTTAACAAACTAGTTCAACTTTTACAAAGATGAATTTTCAATTAAAACAAAAATTTCAGTTGAAAAAATTAACTTACCACTAAAAAAAATCTTTTACCAGTAATGAATTATAACTAAAAAGAATTTTCAAACAAGAAGATTAATTTTTTTAAATTAATTAATGACAAGATTGTATTTTTAATAAAATACGATTTTTTAACAAATTAAAATCAATTTTCAATAAAACTGATCAATTTTCAACTAAAGTTATGATTCTTTAACTGAAATACCTGAATTTGAAGCCAAAAAGATTAATTTTCAACTAAAATGATGAATTTTCAACTGAAATAGTTAGTATTTCAACCAAAAAATTAATTTTGGATTAAGAAGATTAATTTCTACCAAAAAAGACAAATTTTCAAAAAAATAAATAAATTTTCAAGTAAAAAATATAAATTGGCAACGAAAAACTGAATAGTTGAATTATCAATTAAAAAAATTAATGATCAAAACCAAAGAGATCAATTTTCAACTAAAATGTTGAAATATTCAATTGGAATAGTTAAATTTTTAGTTTAAAATATAATAATTTTCGCAAAAATATAAAATAAATTCAAAACAGTACAATTTTCAAACAAAGTCATGAATTTTGAATCTTCAAATGGAATAGTTGAATTTTTAGTTTAAAAAGAATGAATTTTCAACCAAGAAGATTAATTTCTAACAACAAAGGGGAATTTTCAACTAAAAGCAAAATTATTTTTTAACTAAACGTTGAATAGTTATACTTTTAGATAATAATTTAAACATCAACCAGAGAGATAAATTGTTAGATAAAATTATGAAGGTTTAAACTGGTATACTTGAAATTTCTATCAAAAAATACAAAATTTCCCACAAGATAAGTCAAAGTTCAACTAGAAAAAGATAAATTATCAACGAAAAATTGAACTATCAGTTAAAAAAATGAATGAAAAAAATTCGAATAACATTTTCTTAAAAGAAATAAGTTAACTTTTCGATCAAAGTGCTGAATTTTCAACCGGAATTATAAAGGTTTAACTGAAATAGTTTAGTTTTAAACCAGAAACAGGAATAGTTAGATTTTTAGTTAAACAAAATTAATGTTGAGCGAAAGAAAAAACGAATGTTCAATCAAATAATTTAAAGCACAAAAAATAATAA